>JAQQZZ010111621.1:0-15369 GCA_030265115.1 Mopalia vespertina | reverse complement strand
GGAACATCAGAATTTTTGTATTGCATTTGACAGAAAAATGTTTACTTATGTAGAAAACACGATTTTTGGGTGGTCTTTTCTTTTAAGTTTTCAAAGTCAGTTACCCATCAGTAACAGTTTATGTTATCATATCCACGATTAAGTTATCCAACAATTTTAAGTTGTGATTAAATTATGCAATGGTATATCACTGGGCTTGATCCAGGTAAAAATGTGGGTACAATGTATTTACTACACTCTGAGAAATAATTTATTCTTTAATGGTTCTTTAGAAAAGAGGATGGTTCTAAACGGAACCAGGATGGTTCTAAATGGAACCATAAAGACAAAACGGTTCTTTTATATAATAAGATAGTGAGAAATACATGGAACAGTTGGCATGAGGGTTCCATACAGAACCATAAAGGGTTCCACCAGAGCCACAACTGAAGACCCTTAAAGGGTTCCATTAATTATCATTAATGGGCTATTATTGTATAACAAATATTTTTTTACAATCTAAAAACCAGTTGGTGTTCGACATTTTCGCTGAGCGGAAACACCAACTGCTCTCCGTCTCTCTAACACGAGGAGGCGCAAATGTGTAATTTAATTGCAGTTAATAATGGTGAATTTGGCGATGGCGTAGTTCTATGTAATGGATATGGGGATGTCACACCAGAAATAGAATTTATTCACATTTTCGAAAGAGTTATAATTGGGTTACAAAACGAGTGAGGACTGTGTTGGCAGTCAATATAACATAATTAGTACATAATAACGCACATTGATCTTTGTAAGTAATAAAATATTACTACATAAATAGTAACCGGGTATCAAAACGGTATCCGGCTACTATTTATGTATTAAATAATTAGTACATGATAACGTTAAACCCTTCCTTTTTATGTAATAGCAAATGCTAACCGAGTTGCCCCTTTATTTATATCCATATATACTGATAACGTACAAATCCTTACTTAACATGTAGTCCGGTATCTTCCGTCCGGAATTAATACATAATAACGTTGAGTTTAACGATACCATGTACAAACTCAGTCATTGACTTGTACACAACGTAACCGCCAAAATTCCTTAACAATCAGACGACACACTTGTCATGCACTAGGTGACCCCGCACGACGCCATCACCCTCAACCTAGCTGTGACGTCACGACCGCCGCTTTCCTCGTCAATGAGTATTCAATAACCCACAGCCCCTACGTCACATGTACGACGGTGCCAGAAGTACTACATAATAACGTATAGCCTCTTTATCAGCACTGAGGAGGACCCGCACTACTGATAACGCATACACTCTTCTTTATCAGTACTGCGGGTCCCCCTCGGGGATTCGCATTACATATAACGCACACATCCTTCTTTATCAGTAATGCGGGTCCCCCTGGGGGATTCGCATTACATATAACGCACACATCCTTCTTTATCAGTAATGCGGGTTCTCCCCGGACCCGCTTTACATATTACGCACAAAAATAATTAATACATAATAACGTTGAACCCTTCATTATTATGTACTAATAAATACGACCTGAGATACGCATTCTATACTACTCACGCGATTTTATAGTGGGTTTTGGTCGTTTTTGAATACTATTTTAGTAACATAACAGCCCTCAGATTAAGCCAGTAATTAACATTTTACAAATCGGAAGTGACGTACGCGGTGCAAGTGACACACATATCGTATGGTATTGCAATGTTTAATGTATGAATATCTAATTTCAGACAGGAATTATGCCTGCCTGCGTAGTAACTGGATGTGAGAATTATGATTGGTTATTGCAAAAGGGATTCGATATGTTTCACTGTTTCCTGGGAGATTCTGTTTTTTAAGACTGGCTGGTAAAAATCAGAAACAAAGATTTTCCAGAAAATGCATCATTTGACAGGTTAAAGAACTTGATAGACTTAGTATGCGTTAAACATATTGTGCAATCCGATTATGAAAGGGACCTTCAGCACGAATTGGTCGATGTTAAGCTAACGAAAATAAGTAAAAAAAAAAGATTGCTGCATACCGTGTGTATTTCCATTTGGCCCAGAGCAAAAGACTCGGATAAACAGTAGTGCTTTCACGAAGCGCAAGGAGCATCGATATGGAAAGAAAGCAGGGCAGTTTGCCTTGGGTTCAGCTAGTCAACAACTAGCGAAAGACGCTGAGTTTTACACAGCCCAGTATCAGTAAAGGTTGCACAGAAAAAAAGCCTGAACTGAGTACTGATATCGAAACTTTTAGTTCCCCATTCATGTTATCACCTGTGAAATTGAGCTGTCCTTTCCATTTTGACGGCATTTTTGTATTGCTTTTTACGTTTTCAGGTCATTACACCATGCCAAGACTTGTCTTCCGTGCGACTAGTCCTGCATGTTGACTGTATAATACAAGTCTATAAAGGATACGTAGGCATTTTCGTATCTAGGTCTACACACTGCTGTATCTATCGTTCTTTCACTTCTATCTTTCTTCCTGGCTTCTAATTCTTCTACACAATAATATGGTACAAACCTGTACGGTAATAATTCTGCCTGATAGAAGAATTCAGAGAAATTGACTCGGATATGATAGGTATAGCGTAGCTTAAGCATAATATGGAATCGTGTTGTTATTGTGCGTCACTTGCACGGTGTACGTCACGTCCGGTTTGTAAAATTTTAATTACTGGCTTAATATTACTTAGTTCATAATCTGAGGGCTGTTATGTTACTAAAATAGTATTCAAAAACGACCAAAACCCACTATAAAATGGCGTGCATTCTCCTTTAAAAAAATACGTCTATTCTTTTAATAGGAATAGGAAAATAACGCTTGTAGTCTTGCGTCAGTGATCTTCTAATGCTGGCAAAATCATAGATTATTCAAGACTTTACAATGTTATAGATTTATTCAGCGATCGATGGCGTTTCGGGTATTGTTTCACAAAGATATCTTAACCTATTAAGTGGAACTTAATTACCCTGACAACACAACACATTCAGCACTGGTTACCATGGCAATGATGAAGAATTCAATCTAAGATTGCTTAATGTGTGGAACGGACTCATAATGACGCCGTTTGCCGAAAATTAGAATTTTAAAAAAATATATATAGATAAACTGGAAAAGAAAAACAAGGATCACGATTATTTCCAAATAAGGGTTGTTTAATATTGTATAATGTTTTGTTTATAAACACACTTTCTTTAAAACCGGACCCACGGTCAAAGTTCAGTGATTAGCGTGTCTTCGTACTGATCCCCCTTAGATGCTCTCAGGTTCGAGTCCATCTATCGGCTTCAGGTATATGAGGGAGCCACACGATGTGCCTCAATCTCTGTGGTGTTCTTTAAAAATAAGTTTCCTCCCGGTCTTCCACCGTATTTGCATAAGCCAGAATGAAAAGTGCATAATCCGTCGACATATCAGCGAAATGCCATTGAATTGAATAAACAGAAAACCGTATTTTAAAATTTCTTTTCGCTTTATTTTTTAACACAAAGGGGAGTATACATACCAGAGCTTTAGAATGGCTGTGCTTCGTATATGGAAACGAGTTATCTGGATGTAGAACCCTTTTTTTTTGTTCAGGGTGCTATCTCCAATTATATTGATTGGTTGATTAATGTTTGACGCCGTGCCAAGAGTACTTCACTTACGTGACGGCGGTGTATATCATCAATAATTGGCACATGCACAACCATTAAATGTGAGGTGCTTTGATACTGGTGGAAAGTTAATCTTCTTCCAGTGTTAAGCAAAAACAGCATTGCTTCTCTTGAAATAAACTTCCCTTAGCCATATAGGGCCTCTCGAATTATAACATATGCCACTAATAGAAAGCTTATTCTGACTATTAAGTAGCCAGTATTATCTGTCCTGGATTACGTTACTCGTTGCTAACCCATTTAGATCGTCAATACACCTGTACATTATTGTTGACTGGGTCTATGTATCTTTAAAAACTAGTCACGATAAAGTACAACTATTCGAATTCGTTCATCAATTCATTAAATTTAGATTTGCAATTTTGTTGATAATTGAAATATTGACTGGCCCTATACCGTATGTTTATTAAATGTGTTTAAATAAGCTGGATTATATGTAGGAAATATGTACAACCAGGAGGAAAAATCAGACATTTTGGACGTTTGTCGTAAGAATTATATTACTCACACGCAGTAAATTTACATGTAAGTTAAATAAAACAATTCCGTGTTGGTAGTAATTTATAAGCAATAACGTTTTTCCGTACTAACATTCTATCATGTTATTTGTATATGTTGTGAATGTTACATGTAATAACTTAAATATATCATCTAAATATATAATATACTGACGTTTTGTTTGTTTGTGCGAGAGACCCCCTTGTGGCTTTTGGGTTGTGGGACATCCTCCTGAATATGGAATCAGGAATCTTTTCTATACGGCGTTTATAAAACAATACTGAGTTCATCAACACATGGCTGAATGTTTTGTCGATGCTGCCAGTAACAGGGAGCACCTGCTTCCAATCAACGTAAATATGTGTATTGTATCTGAATAATGCAACCCAGGGTTTTGCTAATGGCTTGTGTTGTGTTATCTTGTAAACACGCGTGTTACCTTTATAGGAATAATTTAATTTATCCCATGGACCGTTATATGTCACGCACACAAACACTGTTTATATACGATAGGAACATATGGTGGCTGATTGCGGCCATTTATATTCTTGTCCTTTATTGGCGAGAATATAAATGGCCGCGATTAGCCACCATATAAACCTGTTCCAGTAGTTGATAGATGTACATTTTTTTTTTATTGATTTGGGTTTAGTGTCATACTTATTATTATCATTTCACTCATACGCCCGTAAGACACGATAACTATAACGAACGAACGAACGAACGAACGAACGAACGAACGAACGAACGAACGAACGAACGAACGAACGAACAAACGAACGAACGAACGAACGAACGAACGAACAAACAAACAAACAAATAAACAAACAAACAAACATTCCAGGGATCGATTTCAAGTATTGAGATAGATATTATAGTATCCGATAAAGTAAGAAGTTGTTATCCATACCAAGTCTATCCATCTCAGATTATTGATATGTATCAAGAATGTATTTTAAATGTCTGGGTTGTAAGTTAGGCATCATTTCAACAGGATATGTATAGTACTGGTTTCGTTTTGGAATGGACCAATCACACACAAACATCCGATTGCTCCTTTATCAGCTATGTCATCTTGTTCGTCTTGTTGCTTATTTAAACAACAAAAATCCCATGTCATATAATTTGCGTAAATCAATTGATAGTAAATAATAGGGTATTGTTACAAAATAAAGATAACATCGGCGGAAGATTTAGAGTTCTGTATCTCTATAAGTCTATCATACAATGTAACCTTATTTAGAGATACAGAGGTAAAGTGCACAAAACTGTGTAATTTCAAGTTTTTTTCGCTTACCGGCTATTATGGGTTAAATTAGAACTGTCTAATTATATTTGATATACTGAACTTCCTGACACATGGTATATTGCAAACGAGACTTGAAATCGTCCATTAGCCTTGTTAAAAATACGGAAATACGGTTCAAGTATCTGTTGCGCTAACCTGCAATTTTTCTGTATTACACCCTGACTGTAGATTTGAAATTTTAGTAGAAGGTCCTGTAACTTCCACTTTATAGGCATATCTACCTAATGAAAGGATACATAATTTATTCGATTGGGATATTAAACCTGTATTAACCATTATTAGGACAGTTGAGGTTGGACGAGTTTATTTTAGGGCGAAGGCGTTAGCATTGTACCAACTCATGCTGTATCAATTACGCAAACTCACAGGGGTAATAGACTTATTTATAGAAAGACACCTGGACATGGCACTTTGGTTACATTTGTCAAATAGAGGACGAATTACATTTTGTCATGAAAAAAGTACGGATATTCAAGGAGACCATCAGAACAAACAGAAAATTAATTTTTAATTTTTGTTCATCATCACAGAAAATAAGGTAAACATTTATTAAACGGCAATGGCGGAGCTTACCGTACTTAGTTTTTATAACGTGTTATTCTCTATGCAATCACTCATTATTATGTATTTGTCTCACCGTATATACTCAAGTGCTGTGCTAGATATGTTAGTATGTAGCCTTTGTGTCAAACTGAATCAATGAACATAATTGGACATAAATGAAAAATGATATATATAGGAATATATTTATAGTTATGGATTCATTGGTTAATTTCTATTTCTCGGAATACCAGTTTGCAGGTTGAATATATATTTATGGACCATCAATACTGCTTAATCAATCTAATTTTCCAACGAAGTCTACCAAATCAATCATTGATTAAGGCATCCGATACAGACAAAGATTAGCCTCCCAAAATATTAGGTCTAAAGCGACGTTGGTGACAACCTTGACCTTGGCTCCCTAATATAAGCGTACAGCCAAACATAAAAGGCTAAATGCGCTATAAATCGACAACGAATTTACGTTCCTCCTTAGCAGCTATGTAATTAAACCAACCATTCAAAACGTTTTATTCCAGTCCCAAGTGATCTTAATTTTCCTTTGTTCGCGTAAAAACAAATCTTAAGCTTCATTTTATCTAAACTTAAGTTGCACTGGTCATAATTCACTAGCTGTAAAAGCGAGCTTATCTTAAATCCCGTAATTGACGAGTAACTGGACTCATGTTTACAAGTTGACCTACATAGGTGACACTGGAGTTGACATGTATGATGTAGGTTAAGCTTTTTACTCAACTTAACCATTTTTTTTACATGTAATTTGAACAGAACCGGCAACGACTCAAGCTATATTGGCCAATTACAGACTCAGGCTAGTAACATGAAGCCTGCTTCACGTAAGTTGACAGTTTTGACATGTAATAAAGCGGACCGGAATCCCCTCAGACATGTATGAAGGATTAATGCGCCATAAATCGACAACGTATCGTATTACGATAAACAAAAAATCAAAGCAATTTATTTCATCCACAAACAATGTAAATTTTTACATGGCCTAGACTGAGAAGATTTAACAAGTAACAAGAAGTCAGAAGTGCACTTTTTATGTTATGTCAGAACCTATCAGATAAATTCTCATCTCTGTGATTCGTCTGTTTAAATTGAGATGTTTCATGGACAAATGAACAAGACAACGCAACGTAAGTTTAGATAAAATGACGTGTAATATCTGTTCTCACAGGAACAAATATAAATTTAAACCGTTTTAGGGATGGAAGAAACTGTTCTGAATGGTTGTTTTCAGTAACATGTAGTTTATTTAGAGCAACGTTATATAACACATCGTGGCCATGTGTCTCATTTAGACTTTCATACTGTGACATCGACAAGTTTCCTCGGGTAGCCACCACGGAGCAAGTCGACGTGATTTATCAGCGGACGAAACTGTGATTGTAAATATAAACATAAGCGTCTCAGTGGCGTAGGCCTACTTACCACACATAATTTGAACATTAAAAGCAAATAAAATCTAAGTCGACAGAAGTATAGAATGCATATCTCAGAGCGCATTTATTATTACATAATAAGGAAGGGTTTAACGTTATCATGCACTAATTGTTTAACACATAAATAAAGATTAACGTCACTACTATTAATGTAATAAACAACTAGTACATGATAACGTTAAATCCTTCCTTATTATGCAATAATAAATGCGCGCTGAGATACGCATTCTATACTACTGTCGACAGTTGTTAATGTATAGTATACAAATTTACCAGCCGAATGAAATATAAAAACGGACGTGTGCAGCGATATGTGTTTCGACACTTTGGATATTCAGAGTTTTTGGCTTTTTAAAGTTGTGCTTATCAAAAATATACAACGCACGCTATCCGATAGAAATGTAATTAAAATATGCTTAAATAAATACTATAGTTGCTGATGGTATCTGAAATTAAACGGAGTAGCCAAATTGTAAAGTGGGCTTAAACAGTAACATTACACTCTGGTTATTCCGAAAACAAATGTGAATACAATTTGACATATAAATGCGAATGATAAATGATTTTCGGAAGTATTAACAGCCGTCCCAGCCATCTTAGCCGACCCCACCACACTTTAATACAATGTGCAAAGGCTTTTCGTTTTACAGAGGAGATAGTGTTTTTAGGATTAGTCACTTGATACCTTATATAAGACATTGGTTCGGATATTTGTGGATGCATTCATTTGTTCTCTTGACATGAAATATAGTATACCGTAGCGGAAGTACATACCGTGAAATGTGCTCCACACGTGACCGTCTTGATAGTCGTGTTGTTTTTACGAAGCAAATATTTTCGACGACAGACACAAATTGTGATGGATCCCAGTATTACCACGACTGACAAAGGGATCGCCAGGAGCGCCATATTGTTCTTGACAGGGACAGCTTTCTCCAATTCTACACAAGAGAAACGAAATTTGGTATTAAATATAGAAATAACAATTTAACTGTTATTCAATTTGTTTTGGCCTTTTCGTGGTGTTTATGGTTGGCTTGTACTTTCACAACACTCTTGATCTGGAAATACACATATCCAGAGACAGTTAAGGTAGGAGGAAAATTTGATCCGTTATGACAATGCCATCCATAAACAAAAATAATAAATGTCTGAACGATCTCTGCAGACATGCTACTGGAAACGTTCATGAGGATGAATTTTGGACACATTGGTGAATTGTTAGCTTTTCAAATGGTTCTATATTGCTGCTAATATCTTAGACTGATTTTTATCTACTACACAGTAGATACTGACTTAAGTCAACGATGACAATTTATCACTTCACCACAACACTTATCAAATGTTGAATAATCATCGATAGGGTGCTGCAATGTATTTAAAATGCGGCATGAGGCTACGTAACCCAGACACCCCCTTGCGGCTTGGCGCAAGTCTGCTTAAGGGTGCACTACTTAAAACGATTGATCTGAAACAACCATTACAATGATGGCACTGTTTGAGGAGTTTCAGTGAAGACCACTAAATCTGTTTATAATTGCTCACTTCCAGTCTAACGTTGACACATATCAAATCAATTGTTCATTTTTTTTTATCTGTACACTGTAATCGATGTCTTACCGGGAAATCGTATAACGAACACAACTCTTTGACCTTGACCTCCAGGGGTCACGGCAAAAACTGTTATGGAGTATTTATGGAAGGGGTTAAGGCCTGTCAGACTAACATTGCGGCTGTTCTGAAATATGAAACAGAGGCAGAAATTTCAGTCATATGAACTCTGATCTCACTAAATAAAGAACTCGAACAGTTTCAATTTCAAACTGGTTTCTTTAAATAAAACTTACAGTGCATATCATCACTGGTTGACTCCCACATGATTATAGTTTCAGAATTATATAAACTATGAGAAGTTCCTTGGCCGTCAGACTGTCTGATTTGGGGTTTAGCGTCAGTAATACGAAGACGGATTGTCCACTTTAAACTGTTCCTTGCTTAAATAAGGTGGAAAACCGGATGGAAACCTCGTAAAAACCACCCCCGCGATTGCCAGAGTCATATCGTGTGACTCATTCATATACCTGATGGTCGACAGGCGGACTCGAACCCGTTGACGGCACATCGAGGAAGGATTAGTAAGCATACACGCTAACCACTAAGCCCCGGCGAAGGGCAAATAATATAGAAACTTTCCCCATATAGTGAGAGAAAAGCTTTAACAACAATCTAATTTTCATCAACATACCTCGTCCAACTCTATCACACCTTGGTGTGGCTCGTCGTCAAACTTATCTGCCGTAAAGTCAGGGATTTTCCGCCAAATTATTTTGTAAAAGCTAATTTCATTGGTACCCGATGTATGCAACGGCGGAGACCACGTGATAATGACGTCAGCACTGTTTTCGGTTCTATTTATAACTTTGTATCTGACATCTTGGGGTTCCACCGGAGCTAGAATAAAAAGACATAACTATTGTTTTTCTTTAAAACAAGGACAATTTCAGGAATAGGCAACGTCTATACTTTGTATTGAACTAATTGAACAACTGGTATTGCGTATATAATCTTACAGTCTGATGATTCCGATGACACAAAAGAAAGACGCTGTGCTCGAAGGGCTTCATAAGGTAGTTCCGATGTCTATAAGAAGCCATAGTCAGCCATTCTCATCGAACAAAACCGCACGGACATATTACAAAGTCTTTTTAGAAAATGCGACCTAATTCTTTTGTGAAGGATCAGTTGTTTCTATTTTGTACAAGTTGGTAAATCTGAGTGCACATTGGTTGTTTTAGTACAGCCTTGTTCTAACGTTAAAAATAGATCTCACCGCATAATGTGTAGTTAAATTGCAACAGTTGCAAACATGACGGGACTGTGAAGTTGAGGCTTGTATGTTGTTCACTATAGCCGTAAGCGTGCAGAATGACTGTGTAATTACATCCATACTGTAGATTCCGCACCGTCCAATGATTATTGATAACATGCTGTAACAGAATAAAGAAAACACGTTTGTGATTCATTTACAACTTCGTATGACCCTCTTATCTGAGCAGATCCGCAATTATTCATTTCCTGTGCAATTCTGATAAAACTGTCGTCCTGTGTGTTTAATCTTTCAATCTATTATAACAACGAAATTGCAAGTTCCCTCATACTAAAATAAAAAAAACCGGAGGAAAACCATTTACTATTGAACACTCTGGCTACGGGCAGTTCTTTTGGCGAGTAGCAATGCTCTCTCGTTGAACCGGAGAATGATTATTTAGGCGTATGGAGAAGAAGTCAGTACGGTTACGTCACAACTTCGATTTTAGATACAAGCCCCTTTAGGGGGAAGATTCGAGCGATCTTAACTAGCATGACATCTGTTAATTGAAGCATAATTGTTTGTTATAAGTTAACACGATTAGCTTTATTCAATACCGCAAATGATCACAACAGACCAACAACATGTGTTCCCTTTTAAACTAGGAATGTATGTTTACAGTGAAGGGAGGAAGACAGTATGAACTGAAACCAGCCATCCCTAAAAACGGGGAAAAGAAGATTCTCGGAGGGACAAAAATAGAAAGAACGCATCCTGATGCAATTAATATCACACTTGGAATAGTATCAAAGCGACAAAATAATTTACAAATCTCCTCTAAAACTTGGAGGTCATCATGCAGTTGCCGGTGTATTTAACCATACTGCATGATGACCTCCATGTTTTGAATGTTAAGGGAATTAATATCTCCCTCGAAAAATAAATCTCATTTTGTACATTGACGTAATGTTCTCCATATAAACTCTGGGTTAAAGTAAAAAGCTTTGAAGAATTGTTACGAAATTGTCATCCACGAAAAGAGAAGAGTAATGTATTCGAAAGCAAGAATTATCTTTTCTTGGTGGGTTAATGCTATTTCTAGCTGAAATATGTTTAAGTGTGTAACCCATGTACAGTAGTCGCTGCAGAGGTATATAGTTTAGTCAAACTTGACGGCCCCCATCAATCGGATGAAACGCGTATTTGAATTCTGTTTACTTCTATCTGTCTACTTTTCTGTTGAATTAAAAGCGGGCATCCATATGTTTGACTTACAAGGTTTAACATAAGCAATACAAGCCAGATTTGTTTTCTCCTATAAAAAAGGTGCTCTAAAATCTTAAAGCGGCAGAAGAGTAATGTAATGCAGTTAATAAATTGAAAGGAACACGAAGACAAGTGAAGAAACAGGTTTTATCATATATGTAATTAATAACGGATAAATCCTTGGAGACTAACTGTTCTGCTCTAGCTTCACAATCTTTTTTAACGCACACAGGCTGGCTCCCCGATACGAAGCTTCCGGCTTATTAAGTTAGAACAGAGCAGTGAGCGTTTCAGGTTCTAACCTTTACTAAGTAATTTGTATAGTTTAACCAACCGAACACGGCTACGGACAATAAAGGTTGAATCATAAAACAACAAATAATACATACACTTAATACAACATTTGCCTAGGGTGACACGTGGGTGTTGTTTGGTCACTATATACAATTCTTAACAAGCCTTCGGATTCAATCATACTTTTAACAGATATGATTGAGTTTTAGCAGTTTATCTGTTTATAAAGTGATGTATCCAACAGAGGATTCAGCATGACATTCCAATCTCCACATATAACGTAAAAGTCATCCTCAAAATCATGAATTGTGTCTCCAACTAGTTGAACAAAGTGTGGTTGATCGAGATTGGGACCATACAAGTTAAATAACGAGACAGTTACTCCACAAATTGTTACACGCCAGGCTATACAATTTCCATTCTTATCTCTTCTTTCCTTCTTCACCCTAAGGTCTTGCTGGACCCCTTGGTCGATTTTCAAAACACTCGTTGTATTTAGTCTGTTATGCAGAAGAATATAAATCTGTACCATATATATGTATATATTTTTGGAAAGCTTGAATACTCAGGATGACATATATGTGAATGTGAAAATCCATTGCAAAATGAATAAATGTCAACAGAAAAAAAAAAATTGACTGCATTTTCCACGGTTTATTTCTCGAAGTGCAATAACTATAAGACTCAATAAATTATTTGACCGAGTAGAATAGTCCTTGATCTAGTTTTGGATTAAAATTTGGATAAGAACGATCCCAGTGGATTTTTGTTGTCTATCCCACCTTGGAAAGTCTTATAAAAATGTAAAATACAACTTTCAGAAAAATTTAAAAAAAAATCAAGAACGAACGTCTAAAAATACTAGATCGCATTGTGCTCTTTACAATTGTACAAATTTGAAGTTTCTAACATGAATTGTTTTCTTTCTAGAAAAACGTCTTGGAAAATGTCGAGTCTGCTTAAAAATGAAGTGCCAGAAATAGGCAATTAAAGTTTTGCGACTTGAATACATGATCATGGGAAAACTAGATTATAGGCTCTAGTTTTCTGACTTTAACAGTCGTGAAAACTCAGATTGGATACCTTGTTTTTTCACACAAACCAATTGTTATAAAGCTGATTACACGCTGTATCACATATTAGATCCTCTATCAAAAACAAATAAACAAATTTTCTCAAATTCAAACAATTTGTATTGTCATTGTCATATATTGACTTAAATAAAATTAAATTATGTACATTTGAATCATGTACTGTTTTCAGGTAAACGCATAAGGATTACTCATGGATATTGTAATTGATTAAGTGAAGGGTTAATTTCTGTTGCCGTACTTAAGGTCATTTAACTCATATCACTATGAAGGAAACAACCCACTGACC
This sequence comes from Mopalia vespertina, assembly GCA_030265115.1. Lineage (NCBI taxonomy): Eukaryota > Metazoa > Mollusca > Polyplacophora > Chitonida > Mopaliidae > Mopalia > Mopalia vespertina. The sequence continues at coordinate 2,159 of JAQQZZ010111621.1, read as the reverse complement.
CCAATGATAACAATTATTTGAAAGACAGGACAATGACAAGACGCAGTACAAATACACCACATTCGGCTTTGTGTTTCATTCCAATCACCAGCTATTTATTTCGCGATTGCCGGACAAAGACTTTAATGTTAATGTGCGTTTTAAAAATATTTTTCAATCGAAATTGATATTTAGGTGTCGAAAAACGGTGTTAAATATTTGTGACCTGAATATCAAATTTGTGAAACTCGAGTAGTAGCATCCATTGACAATTAACTGCTGTCATCTTATTACTAGCTGGAATGCTCAATGTGTAAACCAGGTCTGGTAGTATAGGAAAGAAAATGTCTTGATATCGTCTTCTAAATATGGCATAAGAATGTCCTGTTCCAACACAATCAGTCATATTGCAGAAATCTCGGTTTCTTCGAAACATAACAACACATCTCATACAGACAAAAAAGTATTTAAAAAATATATGCCCACGTAGGTCTATGAGACAAAACTACAGCAGCCTTTCAAAAACAATTTCAGTAACAAATTGTGTGCCTTCCTTGCGGAAGATAAATTAAATCTTGCTCTCTCTGATAAGTTAGGTGGACACTAAATACTTATGGCATTCGTCTTTGACTTTCCAAAATTGTTTGAATTATTGTGAATTTAGTCATTGTTCTATTAAAATTCAAGAATGATATTATACACTAGTACGTTTGCTCTGCCCAAAGTAAAACGTCTGGAGATTCACTAACAGCAGACTTTATAGGGATTATTGCGCGATCCATTCTCGTGGCATTTTAAAGGAAAAAAATGTTCAAATGAGGTGAATACAGCAGAAGGTTGTGAAAAGAATGACAGACACAGATCAGAAGAATAACTTCTTGCAAGAATCTACATGTAATTGCTTACACCTTTCTTTATTATGAATTAGTTAGATACATGTTGCTTCTTTCAACAGATAACATGTTTAATCCAAATAGTATAGAAACAAAAAACTGTATAAACCCCAAATTTAAGGGCTATTCTGACGTGGGCAGCAAAGAGTCCCAACTTCTCCTGCCTTCATAAAGCAACGTTTCAACGTCTGTACTGACATCGGCTTGATCACATGATATACATTGGAACATTGTGATAAAATAATCGAGAAATTTGAATCCGTACAGTATTTTGTCATCTTACTTAATCAGTTTCGTAATGTCACATGTAATCTACTTATTAATTGACTGGGATTTAATAAATTATTTGAAGGGACGGGATGCTCATATTGAATAGAAATTGAATATATTCTGTTCTTACCTCCAATATCTGCTGAACGCCAGCACCTGAGCAATTTCTGGGTAAGCAGTAAAATCTTAACCGACAGGCGGGCCCTGGAAACATATTTCACATTATAAAGGGTCATCAAGTATTTCAACAGAAAACATCGGTAAATATTCAATGGAGCAAAACAGAACCATTTCTGTTACAACCATTAATGTGTTCGCCTTATTTTATTTGGCGAAGAAGCACATACAAATAGGCAGTATAAAATGGGGATAAGGTATTTATCTTCATTAAGTTTTTTGCGGCATTGAATGACCTTTCCTCTGCCGTTACCATTTTGGTATTCCTGTGATGATCTATGGAAATCTCTATCCTTTATTAAAACAAAGAACATATTGGTAACTTAGAGTACGAATGATCTGAGAAATTCTTCACAAAATTGCATGACTTTTGACGATAAGCCTTTCTTACTTTCTCCAGAAATCCATCCGACGACAACGTCCGCTCCTCCGTTAGACGGCTTGACACTTTTAATGTATACTGATTTAGGTCGATCTCCTATATCGCCATCTACAAAAGGCAAATTGGGACACGTAAGTCTTTTAATTAACATAGTCCAACAGGCACGATATCTACATGTCATCTTGTATAATGAAAAAGATTGTTTTATAATCCTTATATGTAACAAATATGCCTACTATAGTGAGCCTCGTTTGTGTGTTAGTTTGATTGATTGAGGTTTAACATCGCACTTTAAATAAGGTTATTTCACTCAGATGACGGCGTGCCAGCCTAATGGCAATCTCTACCATAGGCTCAGTTGGCATTCACCTCAGTTGGCATTGGGGCTCGGCACTACTTTTTTGTTTCACATGAAACGTTGATTATATAACGTAAATAATGACGTCAAATGTACTGGA
>JAQQZZ010111610.1:0-15371 GCA_030265115.1 Mopalia vespertina | reverse complement strand
GAAAGTTAATTTTCCTCCAGTGCTAAGTAAAGACAGCATTGCCACTCTTCAAACAAACTGCCCTTAGCCAGAGGGCCGTCGTATGAAAGAAAGAAATATAAAGTTCCATGCACCCCTTGTATAATTAAACAATGGTTTATAATGAACACACTTCTCTCGATTAGGCCTACAGTAGAAAGTGAGAGAAAAAATTTAACTAGCTTTTGACATCTTGCCTTTATTCGCAATTATTTGACGAGTCTCCATCAGAAATGGAAACGTCCAGGTAAAGATTAAAGTCCTGTCCAAATCTCTTTTAGAGCCCAGAGAGGCCCAAATTTAATTATACGGTGAAAAAGTGTGGTGGATTCAACTAGACTGGTGTTGACTCGGCTAATCCCCAACAGAAATTAGTCCCGGGGTTTGTTAGCTTTTGTCATCAGAAGACGAAGGACTGGTCGACAAAGCCAAGACTCGGCTCTATGGATAGAAAGATTTGTCTTAAGCCGTTCCCTCAGACTCTTAAGTGACTGGTCGATGCTTCCACGTATGGTTAAGAGTGTGGCGGGACGATAGAGATGCCGGTCTGGGTAAAAGAAAGGGGTGGAAGGTCCGTGGTCAGCCCAGAGGTGAAAAGAAAAGGTCAGATCAGGTCATCAGAATAGGGGACTGAATCCGCTATAGATCCGCACGGACAACAGAGATGAGATCCGATCAGTCACTACATTTTATGACACAATATGCGAAGAACTAGTCCTTACAAAAATATTTAAAATCATAAGTTGTGGTGGCCTGTGCCTGTTGCACATTAGCGGTGAAATATGAAGGGGTGTTGTGAAGCGGCTCTGTTACAGACAATTACAAAAAAATAAATGACTGCAAAAACCATTAAAATTATTTCTGTTAACTTTTATCTATTGTTTGAGAATTGCACAAGTTTTCTAAAAATATCAACCCTAGCTTGTAGACCTCTGTTAAAGTTTTCAGGTGCTATGTATAAAGCTTTTTAAAAAGTACAATAACATATTTGCACGACGGATTCTCAAGTGATACACGTTCATATACTGTTGACAACGACACACTTCTTTTATGTTTTGTGCCTTCGGGTTATATTTTTGGCTGCAAAGTAAAAAAAAAATGCAGTACCAAAAAGAACACATATAGGCCTAATCTTAATTGAACCATGTTCGATACTTTAGACAATTTGAATATATGAACACAGTTTAATTTTTATCGAATATAGTATCGAAAGAGTAAATATCTATAAGACAAAATGTTTTGTTGAATAAAAAAACAAACACCAAAGCTTAAAGTTTCTATAACACACAGTATAATGTGTATGAACAATTTAACTTGAGCTATGTGATTTTAAGCAAAGGCATGCAGGCAAATCTTAAGCGCACCCATCGATCTCAGTGCTTCCTATAATTAGTCTCAACAATCATTCTATAAAAAAAGAATAACAGAACAATATATAGGTAAATATTTTTTAAAGATAATTCGTCTAGCTATTTATTATGGGATGGACATCAAAACTAGCTAGCTTTCGTTATATTTGTTATATACAAGGTTTATGTATAACTAAGACACCTCTCATTGTCAGAAATATACACATCCGCCGATTTATTTACATTCTGTTCCTCTATAATATTAATTTAATGCATACGCTAATACATGTACGTAAATACGTATCTTATATGTTTAGTGTATAACAGCAGCGCTATAACCAACTGAGCTTTAGAGCCTCACCACCAAACTACTACGAATTTTCACCCAAGTAAAGGCTGCGAAGATTAAGAAAAGCCCCCGCAGAGGGACACTAAATAAGGGTCTTTTTCATCAAGAATTTACCCACAAATGTGTTTTATTGATGGGGGGTTTTCTGATGATATGGTTCTGGTAAATATATATATTTAATGTAGAAAAAGATAAGGTTGTGCGCCTGTACCGCGATCAGTGTAAAGGGAATTCCATCGAATTCAGACATGTCAGTGTGCCACTCTCCAATTATCTTTAATTGTCACAAGTTTAAATACAGACAACAAGACAAACCCGCCATTCATTTCAAGCAAATTTTACACAAATTCAGTATATTTATATGAGTGACAGATATGGAAGTTCTGTTTGGATTAATTCAGATAGCTTGAAGATAGATCGGCTCTCCCCTTCATTTATCATTAATGAAGAGTCGTTCCTGGGTAAACAAATATAATCTTCAGAAATTTATCTGTTTGATTGATTTTGGATCACCCTAGTCCTAAACGATTATTGTTATCTACGAATCAACAAAATAAATAAGGTTTCAGATAAAATTAATTTCATCACGTTTGTGTAAAATATTAACAAGGTGAAAGGCAACTATGAGAGCATTTACTTTGCTTTGCTAGAACATTCCTAAAGCTTACATTGTAGTTGCAAATTTACTCAAATAATGTTAATGTAGGCACTACATGATGTGGAATATTCAGCAATAACGTTTAGGTACACATCTAGAACAGAAAGGATACCGTTTCTCTCTCTTGAAAACACCCGCCTTTATTTCCCCGAGAGGAATAGTTGTACACATCAGACACATATACATGTTCTTTACAAATCTGCCATTTTATTGCCTCGTCTCGAAGACAATATATGCATGGTCTCGTGCCACAAAGAAACCGACAGTGTGCATGGTAGGGGAAATAACTCGTCTCTAACATTCCAGGTCATACTGGAAGTCTCCCGTATGATGTGAATGGATTAATTGTTTCTTCATTAGGGTTCAATGACAAACTTGGGGTTATTGCAGTCATACCACAGCGTGTCAGCTCAACGGACGAAGGAAACTACCAGTTAACAGGCAACAAACAGTAACAAGACCCGGCAAGCACAAGAGGCAAAGCAAAGCATACCCAACAACTGGGCCTCGTGGTGCCCCTTAGCGTAGCCTAATAAATTAGACCTCTATTGTTCTGCGGAATTATTGTGTTTTTTTTGTTTACCAATCATACTTCAGGGTAGTCTAATAAATAAGACCTACGTATTAAATACCTAGATGTGTAATATGTAGATCTTTTTTTATAAAGCTTCTCTTAGCTATGATTGGTAAATAAACAAATATTTACAGATCGTTAGAGCCTATAAAAGCTCCGCAGTGACGCGTACAGACCAAGCAAGGGAATCCAGAGACTATGTGGAAGAATAAGTTCTTTAAGTGGCATTTAGAAGTTGGACAATATAAAAGAAGTAAGACTTTCATATGGATAACAACTTCTTGCCTTATTGGTCATCTTTTATTTTATAGATATGACCAATAAACCAAGAAGTTGTTATCCATATGGAATTCTTACTTCTTTAAAACGGAAGAACTCACTCGAATCTCGATAAGACGACAACGGAGGGTTATTTTATAACCATTACCCGATTGTTTTAACATTACGCAATCAATGATGCGAAACAGAGAATTAGAATTTGTCTGTTCATAATGCTTAAATTTGAATTATTTCTTTGACTGAGATAGATAAACCAATCGACCATGTATAGAAAACTAATTTTTTCGTGTGGATTTGCATGCATGTTTGTGGTCGTACCTAATTCAGTGTCAATGCCAATGCACTTCTCGACAGTTGGAATGCACGAGTATATGCGGCCTGTAGCTACAGGATGAAATGGATCAGCGCAGACTATAATAAAGAAAAAAAATTGAAATTAGGCTATATTAGATCAGGAAAAACATACCAGAAAAATTCAATGAAAGAGAAAAAAGAAAACTAAAACACACACACGATAATAGCAATTTTTTTTTTACTATATATAACTTTCTCATGAGTTTGGCTTTCGAAAAGTTTTTATTTAATTCAAACTTTAGCCGTCCAGTCTTCCGTTAAAACAGCCTATAAGACGGCTCCAAAGCGTTCAGAGAATAGGAGTCTTCCATATCGCGGTGTATAAAACGTACATTGATTCACTCATTAGAATTTGTTTCAGGATATGTACGAAATTTATTTTACAGTAGGCTTATGTTTAGGTTAGTCATAAAATATATTGGTTAAGTTTAGCTTTATAGTTTTGTGGTTTTTTTTGCGTTTTTTTTGTGTGGAGAAAATAATTTTTTTTAACGAATGCTAAAACCAAAATGCTGGCGAAGACAGTTGTTTTGTATATTGTCGGTTCCGAGTTAACACAAACTGACAGACGAGTTAACTTTATAGGTTAAATTTGATTTTAAACAAAAAAAACAAAAAGAAAAAGGAAAGGAATAAAATAGTAGAACAATGGCATTTGCATTTTATCAATTTTGGTTAAATTATGCCAGCTTTAAGATTGTTATGTATACCACTCACATTTACAACAAAAACAAACATCAATCCTTTAAAGCGTATGATTCTACATTTATAGGAATTGCCCAAATATAGAAGCTTGGAGAAAAAGGACATAAACATCGTCTCTTTGATTTGATTCAAGGGCAGTTTTTACTTTAAAACGTTATAGCTTAAGATTCCCTAAAGTCAATTAACACCTCTTCTCATGGAATACTATTCTGAATAATCTCGAAACAAATATATACATAAAAACCTATAGCTGTGTCCATTTGGTGGTCAAAAATGAATGAAGAAAACTATCTCCGAAAACTTTTCTCAAAATAACCCTTTCGGAAATGTCATATTGAAACACGACTACCATACTGGGTGTCACGTGATTCCGTATTTGTTTAGCACACAATACCTTGCCGAAGATTTCCGGAGAAACAACCTTGTCGTTAAACACTCGATTTGTATAACATTTATCAACAGGCGCATAAAGATGTCCAACATTTTTCACTTGACCGTAAAATATTACACTTGTTTTTTAAATACAAGCAGAATTTGTTTTAAAAGCCAGCTGTATCATAACTTTGCGTTTGTTCAGTGGCTCTCTTATATGGATATGTTTATACGGAGGCACGTGAATGTCGTCTTCTACGAGTTATGTTTAGTTTAAATTCCTACTTCATCTTTTCTCTATGTTTTATGTTTGTCAAAATATGCACGACTGAGGAAATATTCGCTGCCATGCTGCTGTTATGTTGTAGATACAAGCCGGGCCGAATTCTTTCAGACATGTTCAGGGGTGTTGGGATGGTTGTTATGGGTTGTTTATGTTGTGACCACGCAACTTATCACCATCAGTCAAGTGCTGAGCCATGGAGGACATGAACCCAGTGACGGGCCACCCTCGACACCAGGGTCTGGTCAGCAGAAGGGTAAAGCTGTTTGGACTAGGGTGTTAGAGTGTTACTGATGCTGACTTCACAGACGGCTTATGACAACATTCCTGGCCGCTAGCTCATCCCTGTAGTCAGGCGGAGGTAGACGTTTGACGCCTGCCTTTCCTTCTTCGTTCTACAAGTTTCACCAGTCAGAGTTTGCCAATTTGTTTTCAGGCGTCTTGTCAACACAACGAGGGGTGAACTACTCAATCCTTCTCCTTAAACTGTTTGTCTTTAAAAACATAGGGCTGTATCATTTTCCTTGCTAGTTTGTTTTCTCCCTCACCTGTCAACAGGTTTTCTGTTTGGAGCATATACTGTAATATGGTGTTCCTTCCCCTTCTGTTAGGGTTTAGATAATTGTAGTTGTTGGCTGTGTTTGTATGCCTAGCCGCCCCCTATTATTGCTCTCCCATCTTCAGCCGGTAGATTTGTTGACTGCCGCACGCTTTCACTCTCTGTCGGCTGCACATATCACGTCCGAGAACCTGTAAACACATTAGCCGCTCTCTTCAACAGGACTGCGGGTAACTGTTTACAAGTTGCTTGTCGTTAATAGGAAATCAGTTCACCCCAATAATAAAATATCTTTGTTATAATCTCTTCGAGGAATTTTGTCATCATCACAACGTGGCTTCCGTCAATATTTATCCCGTAACACATCGGTTACAACACCACCACCATATATTTTGTCAATAGTTGCTCATGTAATTAATGTATATAATCAATTACGTGGGTAAACATGTTTATATGCTGGCGAGAATTACACGAGCCTGACTAATCTATATTTAAAAACATCAAAGGCGGTCATATATGGCACAGTTATATATACATTTATAATGCATTTTTCATATAAGCCGATTTTCCCGGGGTTTTTGACATGTTAAAAAGAAATGTTCACCTGATGAAAACAAAATTAAATACGACTCTACCTTGATTGCCTCATTAGGCTTTATACAAATGTAAATTTTGAAACATGTGATGTTAAAAGACTCGCAAGCGTGATCCATCATGCAATGATGCATAAGAAAGTTACTTGTCAAAATTGTTATTTTAATTTTACGCAAATTTTAATTTTGCACCTAAATATATAATAGGAACTTATGGAATTAAATATACAGCAACAACTTTTGGGAAGGAATTGCATGGTATATGCATTTGATTTCCCACTACCCAAATTCCTGTCCGTTCTCAAATATCAGACAACACAAAGTTGATATGATCAGTGGCGTGTCTTGTACTTTATATTTGCGCACATTGACGTATATTTATTGCTATGTGCGTTGTCATTGTCTTGTATTTTGACCATATTTTGACCATATTTGCACAACATTTTGGGGCTATTATATCTACCTTTTCGTCCTCCGCAATTTCCAGGGAAAAGTTAAACGGATCAATGCTGTTTATTTTGATTCCAATCTAACTACTTAACTAGTTTTTCTTTATGATGACTTTATATATGACTTTTTTAGTTTTTGGTCCAGGTTAAATATACTGAATTATTATTGCATAATAACATAATGTTGAACTAAAATAGAGCAAACAGTGCAATACTTGGTTAAACAAGGCATCATATATACGATTTTTATACGTCTTGTATAAAACCAATCTTTATGTCAGAAGACTCTGTTAAAGTGGAAGTATAACAGTGTACACGAGACTGTGATAACCGCTATTCAAATGATACCTCTTATTGTTTCAGTTGTAACCTTATGGAAACTCTAATTTAATGTGGGGTGCATTTTTGACAAAACTTTAAACTCTAAAGCTTACAAAGTTCACCGAGGAACAAAAAATATTACACACAAATTATAATATAGAACATGGCAATGAGAATAGAACATAAATAATATTAATATTTCGTTACTTGCTGTACAGTAAACAGTTTTCACAAGGTTTGTGGGGAGAAAGACGTTACGTTTAATTTCTTTGAAATTTTCATTTTTCTGTAATAATATTTTTAAAATGTAATTTTCAAAAGTCATCACATAAGAACCCTTTAAAAATGATGTTCTTTTTACTTTTGTAAGATAACTATAAACGTGTTTGAATGTCAGTTTGAAAATAATTTCCAGTGATTTTTTTTTTATTTTTGTGATAACGTCACGAAATAGTTTCATTTTTAAAATGTCCTCCCCACTAAGATAAAATTAGATTTTTGGAAAATGTTCTGCTTTATCACGTGGATAATAAGTAGCCAAAACATTTTTATTCTGGACATATTGTGCCACTTGTGCGAGACGGAATCCCCAAAAACTGTGACAGAATCACATATATGTTCTGTGTCCGTCATACTTACTGTGCTATTACTCAGATGCTTTGTTATTAAATGAACGAATCAATCAAACTAAATTAAAGAAGTTAAAATTTATTCTTAAGAATTGCATTTTCAACTTTATTGTGTTCAAATTAGAGACAAATCAACGTGCATAAAAGGCATAAAAAGGGAAGACCAACAAAACAGCACTTTAATCCGATTATCCTATTTATCGTTATAGTGTTCTACCAAAGTTATCCTGTTGATCTGATTTATAAACAATTATTGTATTTTTATCACCCAGAAGCTGTAATAGAAAGACAAGTGAGTCTGGGGGCACCCACAAGGTCAGACTTTTAAGCTTTTTTTTATATCTCTATAAGCTTGCAGATTGCATTAGACACAGTATAGATTAGCCAATCCACCTACACAAAATATATTTGTGGATAAATATTACCCTTACATACCTTCCTTAAGACACTGGTCAGTCAAATGCCACACTTTATGTTCAAACTTGGAACCTGTGTCAAAGCAGGTGTAGAGTTCAATAGTGTGATTAAGAGACTACAATTGGACAAAGACTATATCTCAAGCAAGTATAACATCCAGGCACAAACTCAATTTCACCAATAAAGACAGTGTTACAGTTTGTGTACGTCACACAGTGTTGTTGTATTTTTATTTTTACACCATATTGTGACCATTTTTTGTGACACTTTAAGTTTGAGAATTTTTTTGTTGTCTTTTTTTCGTTTTTGTTTGTTTTATATTTTATACATTGCAGAGTTATACAGAGAAAATAAGAAGGCTTTCCGCACGGGTAGGCCTACGTTAGAATGATAGTGAACTTATAATTGGTAAGCTGGCTTTATGAAAGAGTTTAGTGATGACGTATTTTAAAAAGAAACAAAACACAAAACCAAAACCAAAAACAACAAAAACAAAATTTAAACTTATTGTGCGATAGACGGTTAAGGAGTAAATTGATTGTGTGATAGACGGACAAGCAGTAAACTGATTGTGTGATGGACGGACAAGCAGTAATTTAACTGATTGTGTGATAGACGGATAAGGATTATAAGCTGGTTGTGTGATAGACGGATAAGGAGTAAGCTGGTTGTGTGATAGACGGATAAGAAGTAAACTGATTGTGGGATAGGCGGATAAGGAGTAAACTGATTGTGTGAGACGATAAGGAGTAAACCGATTGTGTGATAGACGGATAAGGAGTAAGCTGGTTGTGTGATAGACGGATAAGGAGTAAACCGATTGTGTGATAGACGGATAAGCTGGTTGGGTGATAGACGGATAAGGATTAAGCTGGTTGTGTGATAGACGGATAGGATTAAGCTGGTTGTGTGATAGACGGATACGGAGTAAGCTGGTTGTGTGATAGACGGATACGGAGTAAGCTGGTTGTGTGATAAACGGATAAGAGTAAACCGATTGTGTGATAGACGGATAAGCTGGTTGGGTGATAAACGGATAAGGATTAAGCTGGTTGTGTGATAGATGGATAAGGATTAAGCTGGTTGTGTGATAGACGGTTAAGGAGTAAACTGATTGTGTGAAAGACGGATAAGGAGTAAACTGATTGTGTGATAGACGGATAAGGAGTAAACCGATTGTGTGATAGACGGATAAGGAGTAAACTGGTTGTGTGATAGACGGATAAGGAGTAAACTGGTTGTGTGATAGACGGATAAGGAGTAAACTGATTATGTGAAACGGATAAGGATTAAACTGGTTGTGTGATAGACCGATAAGGAGTAAACCGATTGTGTGATAGACGGATAAGGAGTAAACCGATTGTGTGATAGACGGATAAGGAGTAAACCGATTGTGTGATAGACGGATAAGGAGTAAATCGATTGTGTGATAGACCGATAAGGATTAAACTGATTGTGTGATAGACGGACAAGGAGTAAACTGATTGTGTGATAGACGGATAAGGAATAAGCTGGTTGTGTGATAGACGGGTAAGGAGTAAACTGAGTAAAAAGAGTTACACTATATATAGCTCAGCATGAGAGATATACCTACGGAGCCGTAAAAGGGACATAGGAAGAAAACAATTAATGAATCTTTATCTCGTGCACATGGCTATATTAAGTCGTGGGAATGCGTTTCTTTAGTTGTGCACACGACTTATTTTAAACAAGCAGGATTAAGATTTTGGCGACCATTTTGTTGATAAGATTTACTATCATTGTGTTGAACAAAAATAAACTTATATGCAGGTATTTTGCGTTTCGAATGACATAAAAGTATTTCCTTTGTCTTAAAACATGGACATGGGATTATTTTATCCTACACAGATAAAAACAGAAGCAAAGAGACCTAAACTTTTACGCTGTAACTATATAACTATATATAATCTGTACCAAATGTTTACAAGTTAAAAGAAGTTAGAATGAAGGACGTCAGATTTGTTTCGCGTTAAATGAATGCGGTTAGGGCAACACGTCGATTAAGATTCTCGCTAAAGTTCTTATAATACATCATCTTTTATTGGTTCAAAATCGTGCGCACCACTTGTTATGACATGTCATCGGAACGTGTTACTTAAGTCGTGCGCGCGACTTACTAAGTCGTGGGAACGTGTTATTTAAGTTGTTCGCGCCACTTATTAAATCATGGGAACACGTTAAAGAGAGTCTGAAATGTTCTCCATGTCCTCATTACGGCTCCGTGGAAACCAGCGGCAAAGTCAAATTTTAACAGAGCAAGCACGCCCGAAAGAAAGGTATTCTGGTTTACTAAAATCCACGTGAAATATAAAAAGTTTGCCGTATAATATTAAATGGCCATTAACACTAAATATAAAATGATTTCGTATAAAATTTTTTACCATTTATTGGCATTATGTTAATACAATACTAAAATTATTTGACCGTTTTCATATATATGAAGCCACTTTATATTTGGCGTTAAATATTTTATTGATAATATTTTTGAATTTTTGGCGTAGTAATTTTTATAGTATACGACAAACCTTTTTTATTACACGTAACAGTAAATCGTGGAACCCTTTTACATTCCCGAATAAGTCTAAAATTGGAACTACAAGTGGTAAAGCTCGGGTTAATTGATACGATTATGCTTGGTTCAATTGATAAAATGTACGGTATCAAGTTGATTATAAAATGACTCATGTAGAATAAATCAGTTGTTTTCCCGCCACACTCTAGCAACTATAGAGCTAATTTCTCCGTCTTAGGCCTTCGTCCCGTGGTGAAGGTTGGAAATTGATCCGCCGCTATCGCCGGCCTCTCAAAAAATATATCTAATTTTTTTTTACATACACCGAAAACAATGACTAGTATATACTTGCAATATTTCTTTTCTGACGGTTTTTAATTTTATTATTGCAAAGGGAGATAACTTAAACGGGTCAATTCGGGCGAGAAACTCCAATAAAACTTTCTTTAAGCGTCAAAGAAGAAAGAAGGAGTTAGATTATTGTGACTTTTGTATCCAAAAAAAAGTCAGAGAAAAATTAGATATAAGTTATAAGAGGCGGATCAATTTCGAACCTTCACCACGGGTTGAGATAGGCAACCGTAGGGTTAAGACGGAGGAATTAGCCATATTCATTGTGCTAGCCACACACCCCATGTTCGGAATTATTTACAACACTGTATGGATGATAATATTGGCCCTGGGTACCTCATCTTCCCTAGACAAAGCTGATATCTCCACAAGCTCGGTACCAGACCGTGTCACGATTAATACGCATTAACTAAGCAATACCAGTACCATGCACGTTTCTAATGGTGTATATATGCGGGGTATCGCCTCTGTCGTAATACTATGGTTAACAGGAGAAAAGACGATCTGCTTTTCTAGAAATGGCTCCAATTATGCTTATTCGTAATTGTCTGTTTCGGCGGGGATATTAGATTTCTGTCTGACGTAACAGTTTAACGTATTTCATTTCTGGAGACTTGAGATGAAATATACAAGTAAATGGCTGCCTTGTATTGACGACCAGTCGAACAAAGCCTGTTTTCCTTGTTAGACCAAAAATATTACGCAAACATGACGAGTTGAAGAAAAAGAGTTTCACGACGTGATTCACCTAGAGCCTTTTGGGAAGTTGTGGGTACTTAAGTCTCGACATTAAAATTACTGCACACGCTGTAAGTTTGCATTTAAATAAAAGTTTATTCCATTTAGCAATTATGTTGCTAGTATATACAAGAAAGACAAAAAAGCATAAGGCAAAACGAAAAAAATCCATTCATTTATTGATTTCTATAAAGTCAGAAAAATTTATAATTTCGTCGGTGGACAATATACCGGTCAGCAAATATTGGCAGAAATCTGTTCGTGCATGTCTGTCCCAATATTAGGTAAAAACAAATCGTTTTGATCTTCTGACCAAATGCCAAGAAAAGCGCTATTGACAAATATATTAGGAAAATAACTTGTTTACTTATCATCTCCTGTGAACCAGATTCCGAGATAAATTTTGAACGGCCTATTTTTTATCAAGTTGAACACGAGGAAACTGGTACTTTTATCGCTTCTGGAAAAATTACGGTCAGATTATCAGATTCGATTAAATTACTTTTAAAGGAGTTCCCATAATATATCGACGTAAGAAAATGGAAAGTGGACCTGAAGCAGTTAAACCGGCCTAAACCTTTTCACTGCTGCCTTTTCAACAAATGAAATATAACTCCATACGATATCTTTGAAAGCGATACAGAATGAACGTTCTTTCACATATTTCAGAAATGTGACTTCAAAGATCGAGGAACCAAATCAGACTTTAGCAGATGAGTGTGTAAGCTGTTTGTAGAGCACATTGTTCGATTCGGATAATATACATTCCAAATGTGTATAACTGCATGAGCCGATCTTAGACGTCGGTTAGCCCAAAGTATCTTGTTTGTGAGAGTATATTTGAAGATAGTGAAAGGAGAGCACATGTCGCCTTTATTTTAGTCATGCCATTCCCCTGAAATCAAATTCAAACATATCTTTCAAAACATTTACTCGCGGGGGTGATTTGACGAAATAAAACAATTTTAATAGATTTACCTGTTCCATTTTCTTATCAATATACTTACCTATGTATCTTCCCACTTAACCGGACTATGTTTCTCATCCTGACCTCGTTAAAATTGTTGATGTATTTTATACAAACAACTCACAATCTCTTCTGCTTTTGTCTGGTTTAATTCCTCCTTTGAAGCCAAATTTCTGGAAAGGTACGCTCCTTTTCCAAGATTTGTTTCCCTTTTCTGTAAAAGAAAACAGGATGAAACGATGCCCCTTACATGGATATAGCGGCGGGAATTACCGGAATCTCGTCATGATTTCTTACCTTAGCATCTGGTAGACCAAAACACCAGGGGCCAGTTGCTCGAAGGACGATTAGCAGCTAACACCAGATTAGATCGCTAATACTGGGTTAGAGATAGACCTTCAACGTGACGTGACGTCATCTTATAGCGGATTAAATTTAATAGCGCTTCGAGCAACCGGCCCCAGATTGCAATGTTCTGATCATAATCTTTCAAACAATTATACACAGACACGGTTTTCGTGTTCACCTTGCAGGATGACAGGCTGCTCGGAATTAACCTTGGATTTTGCAGCTGAACTAAATGGGATACAATAAGCCTTCTAATGTCCAACATTGGTTTTCTGGTCATTCCATTGGGGACAAAAAACCTTTTTCAACAGATCTTCGATTTTGTCCGTTTAGTTTCTGTCTGACCTAATGATGCCTTATTGGTGATCCTCAGGTCCACGTATGCCTATTTCATTTTTTCGCTTTCAGAGAAACATTAGTATAGAAACCCGTCAAAAGATACGTGTATTTCTTTCTGTGTTGGTGTATAGACGTCAATTGTAAAACAAATATGTGATTTTGAGCAACGTTTAGCAATTTTATTTATCGACCATGCATGCATAGGGCCTACTAGTCTGTTGTCCTGACTTTCAATTCAATTCAATTCTTTATTTCGCTCTGGCCATATATTATGGCACCGAGGTGATCATAAGTACAATAATACATAAACGATCGTTTATAATATACGAGTATACCCAGTTGGTGGAAAAGTGTAGATCGTTCATATTTTACACAACAATTAATAAACAAAACAAATTTTTACATACAGAATATTATGCAAGTTGATACAAATATAATTAATTTCTTAAGTGTTAAAATTGGAGCTATTAAATAAAAACTGAGTTTTTAAATCATTACGACCGTTTGAACCATGGCGAACATTGAGATACTTCATTCTCATTTGTTGGAGATAAGGACATATAAATAAATAATGGAGCTCATCGCCAACTGAATTTGAGCCACAAAGAGGACAACACCTTTCTAGACGTATTTTATTTTCTCCCATCGACCGGTTTCTATTGGTAGTCGATGATTCATGGTTCGAAGTCTATCAATCTTATATGGAAGCTTTAAAATGTAGCTTTCCATGCACAATTCGTGTTTAATAACAGCATAAAACTGTACTTTGGCAGATTCCGAAATAGACGTGACGTGACGTGACCAATTTTTGAATTGGTTTATTAATATCATGTTAATTCTACTTTAAAAATATATGTTTATATTTCTGGGATTTTGATGTATCCATACATCAGACAAGCCTAGTTTGTCAAGTGAAAGTTTAACAAATTCAATCCATTTATTCTTTAAATCTCCACTCATAAATTTTACATATAATATAAATCTATACATCAAGTAGTTTAATTTTGAAGAGTTTCCTAAAACTATTTTGGCCCAATAAATTAGCAACCGTTTACAGATAACTATTGACACGGGGTACCTACTTAACTCTCCATCCACTATAAAGTATAGGGTGCATTTTCGTATGTGTGATATATGCTTTAGAAAATCTGTTTGAACAGTATCTATAATATTGGTACACTCGTACCACCATACTTCGCAGCGGTATAAGGGAATAGGAACAATTGTATTGTCGAATAGTTCACAGTCGATTGGTAACGTTACATTATATACCCGTTTATACAAGATGTACAGTGCTTTAGGCAGGATGGTCCCTTAGTACTTATATGTATCGACCGCTTCAATTTCGACTCCGTCTTGGAAATTGAAAACTTACTTTTTATGGAGCCAAAAACAACAACTTTGGTCTTCTCTAGATTGATATCTAATTTCCATTTTTTACAATAGTCTGAAAAACAGTTTAGAGTGTTTTGTAATTCATCCGGATTGTCAGCGCCAAGGACAGTGTCGTCTGCATAAAAAAGTAATATAATTTCTACAATTGTAGAGTAATCGTAATTTGGATCCCAAATAATACTTTCAGTTCACATTCACCGTGCCTGTAAGTGTTGGATTGCAAATAAGTTATTTAGCAAACGTTCTTTCCGTAGCTATGACGTGACAAATGTCCAAAAGGGAAAAATGACTAAAACAAAATTAAATGTTAACAAGAGCTCGAGTGAGTCGCAATATACGCCCGAAGAAATCTTTCCACATGGAATACTAAAATCAAGTTTGAATAGAATCCACCAAGCGGACAGAAGGCCTAGACAAGAATACACCAAACAAAATCCTACAAGACATGTTGACACATGGAATATCTTAACTCTGTCTTGTCAAATGGAACACTCATACTTACTAAGTTTGATTTGAATTCCATAAGCAGCTTTCAAGTTAATGTCCGGAATCAAAAAGTTGACAAGAGATTTCAAATAAACAAGTTACACCAAACAAATCCTACACGGCATCTTGACATGTGCAATATCTTAACTCTGTCTTGTCAAATGGAACCCTAATACTAACAAAGTTTGATTCGACGGACGGACGGACGGACGGACGGACGGACATTAACAGCTTTCAAGTTAATGTCCGGAATCAAAAAGTTGACAAGAGATTTCAAATAAACAAGTTACACCAAACAAATCCTA
>JAQQZZ010111599.1:0-15372 GCA_030265115.1 Mopalia vespertina | reverse complement strand
CATGTTCTTATCTTCATTCATTAGAACATGGCATCACTGCAGATGATGCACAGTTACTTTATTCCAGTAGTATATTAAAAGGCCAATAAAATCCCTACAATAACAAAATGAACATTGTGGAACTTCCTGTTGCTATGGTGTTATCTTAGCTAAATGACGACATGAATCCTATCTATGGTGTCCTGTGAGTTTCATGTGTTTGTCCTGTCTTATGTCTGTTTACCGCCAGTGTTGTTGAGTGTGCTTTTCTTCACCCACTGGGCTGGCACACCGTAATGCGAGTGAAATAACCCTGAATACGGCGTTTACCCCTAAATCAAACAAACTGTCCATAATGCGCAAGACATTCTGACATAAAAATAGAATGTTGCTTAAAGAAATGCAAATATCACCAAAATATCAACAGAAACACATCGCGACCTTAGAACTACAGGGTTCTAACTAACATTTTGGTAAAAAATGAATTTGATAGTGGATAATATTGGGATTACAAAGGTCTATCTACTAGCAGAAGAGCATTATGTAAAATTCGTTGGTGTTATGTCCACAACAAAATTACAAAGTTCCAATTCACTAGTGAGCACCTTCTTCAAAATACATGTATAAAGGTTCTATCTGCAAATTTCCATCAATGAGGCTTAGGTGTAGCTAGGACGGAAGTTTTTAGAGGACCAGTGCATAAGTAGCAATTGCAAGCGATTTTCTCAAAACGACTAAAATGTTAGTTAGAACCCTGTAATTCTAAGGTCGCGACATATCGCAGTCATTGGAACACACGTCAGAAACCTGGATAGGTGTTTGAAAGAAAGAGATGATTACTGTAGGGCATCCCCATCTTTTGACGATAGGAACTAAACGCTTATACTACTAAGGCACCCGTATATCGCGCGGCAAGGCTTCAAAGCAATACACCAATCAGTCATTTCCATGGATATCCCATGCATTTAAAAAAATAGTGTGGTTAACCCCACTTAATATAAATAATATAAACGACATCTTTTAATATATATTATGTGGGGACCAGTTCAAACGAAGTTATGGCTGATAAGTATGTGGAATAGTTTACCAACCATCGGTCAACAATGTAAATCCATTGACCTCAAACTCTAATAAAAATTACAATCAAGCATGGCGAGGAAAACATTATTTGGGTTTATTGGATAAGGGATTCATACCCAAGTAAAACAAATTTAGATGAGTCATAAAAAACACTGGACTCGAGAAAAAGGAAGTACTGGCAGCTGAGTGGCTCAATAAGAGTCTTGATAAGATTTGTCTGATCAAGGCACTGCGCCCATCTTTCGAATGATAGGGTCTATTCACTTTTGTGTTCTTATAGATGTGGCATTGTTAGGAGACGGGCACAAAAAACAAATCAGAAAATCTTTCTGACAATGAATATATTTGGTGTTAACTGTACTAATGTGTTCCAGCTTTGTGCTGTTCTATTCTATTTATATTTATTATAGAAGTCTAAAAATACCACTAAAACGTGTTCTGCGCCATGCATTTGCCAACATAGGATTACACCATATCCCACGTGACGCTTTGCTATGAACATCGTCCAGATAACCATGCTATATTGTGATAACGTTACAGCGCAGATAGAGTAAAGAGAAAATAAATCCTAAACGGAGATGAAGAACGGATAACGTCGGATACATTGTAAGGCTGGAGATCTACAAACCACAATCAGGAAATTACAGTCGTGATATCTGCAGAGTAGTTAGGTGAATTTCTCGCTTGGTTCGGAGAAATGTCTTACGTGTGTGTCTTTAAACTAAAATTGTATACGATACAACCATTGCATTAAACACATTGCTTAATTGGTCAATCAATTCATCAAACACAATCAGCTGATTCCCTCGGGTCTCCATCGCTTTTGTGTTGCAGATTTCTTTTTATTAAACTCAAGATAACAAAGTTGTTAGTTTGTTAATATTTTGACCATGTAAGTGTATTACGATGCATTTTGTTTACAGTTTGTCCATCACATGTCCATTTTCGAAAAACAAAAGGACTAATGTATTTGAATTTGTATTTAGTTGAGCCAAGCTCTAAGGGACTTTTCCACAGTTCCCGAAGAAAATAAAGCTAAAATAAAACAATAGTGTTCGTTTGATACATAATATGTCTATAACAGCTTTAAAAAGTATTAAAACCACAGGAATTCTCCAAATATATATTTGCACGTACTTGTCGTGAAACTATATTAATTACAACCATTTCGATAAATACCATCTTAGCAGTTCTTTATTAAAAAAGATTGGAAAATGGATTTAGTTGATGATGAGTGTAAGTATATTATGTATAAAAATACAGTAATCATAGTTGTGGAATTAGCTGACCACGATTAACATTATTTGTAGTTATACAGTATTTATAGGAATAGGCTAATAACAACACGGACAATATGAACATGGCACTGGTTTTGATCTTCACTGATTTTTTTATTTGAAGCAGAAGTTCTCTTTTAAAACATTATTTTTACAACAAACTGCAAATCCGGATGTTTCTAGAGCATTACCATCTAACATTGTAGAGACATCAAACAGAGCCTAAACTGCTGTGGTGTATAAAAAAACATTTGAACAAATGATTTTATACATTTAAATGGTCTGTAAATAAATTATATTATCTCAATCGTATTGTCCCAAACAAATATTAACCTCGCACAGAAAATTGTTTTGTGGAAACAACAATGTCAAGGCGTACATGAATATAAATCTGGAGGTTAAAATCCAGATTAGATGGCGATAATTTTTCCCACAGAAATGACATTTTGTCACAACCCATGGTTATCATTTTCTAACCAATGGATAGAAAATCAATAGGCAAAACTAGACGTATCGACCACTGGTTCGAATAACAATATAAAATCAGTAATTTATTGACTTGTAAAAAAAATTAAAAAGTCAATCTGGCATATATTCAACTTCATTCAGGAGACGAATAAATCCCGTTATGACCTGTAGACAATTCAATAGGATTTCTAACTAAATTTAAACATAGCAAAAACATCAAAACTAACAACACGATGTTCTTTGCATAGGTATAATTTGTGTTTATTTGTCACTGGATTGATGTTACGTTTCCAGCAGCAAAAGACTACGCCTGGTATGAATGGATTAGTGCATCTTTTTACCGTTAGAATACATCGGTGTCATCCATTTTAAAAACCCATGCGCACGTCGTTAAACATCAATTGATCTATCCAACATTTACTCATTATTATTGTCGTAACCCTGATGATTCACTTTGCATAACTGGAGTAAATGGCATCTGTGTATAGCCTACATCTGAATCGAAACCATATTGCATACTTCAATGAATCATACATAGTCTACTTTTCCCATGTGACAAGCAAAGACAGCTTGAGCCTCCAGTAGTGGTATAGACCCCCAGAAGAGTCTCATTTAATAATAAAAAATTAGTTGGGATCATAGACTTTTAGAGCGTAAGGCGTGAGAGGTGCACCTACAATATTTGATCTTAAAGGGTTTAACTATCCTTTGAATTTTTTGTAACTGTTTTTGTGACACTGAATTCAGGAATATAATTTGTTGTCATTTTTTGGTGCTATTTCTCTGGAAATTGATTTTATGCCGTTTGGGAACTCATTCACGTTTATTAAACTGACACGGGAAAATAAAAAATACTTTGTTAGTTCTGCACATTTACCCATATAATGGGTCATCATATTTTTTTAAATATTGAAACCTAGCCTGGGGTTTGACAGTTCTTTGAATGCCGTGTTCTTGAAGTTTTATTGCCAATGAAATAGATTGAGTTTATTGACACAAGTGAGTTAATACTTCAGGCACACTATTTAAGATCAGTCAGCAAATACAATTGATTTGAGGTTAATAAAGTGCTGACAGCTCGTGCATGGCGTGCATGTGCCTTCTGCTGAAATTTTGCTGGTTGGCTTGCGTGTTTATTTACACAGCAGTAAATCTACAACGAGACATTCCTTGAAGAATATTTAACAGAGATTTATTTCATGAACTGACACAAAAATTGTGTTTCTTACATTGGAGTTAAATGTCGTACGTACGGTTATTTAAGATACACGATGAAGTGCCATGTTACAGGAAACACACTCACACAAGATGGGGCAATCAGAAACGTAAAAAGTTCAGACTTTTTGTGTACTCTTAACCGGAACAGAAAAAAACAACAACCCAATTTCTTGAAAATTATGCTGAATTTAAGGATACGTTTTCAAATGTTTCCCGGAGACGGTAGTTGGCTTAAATATAAAAGAGCTGTACAACAAAAAGACATATAACCTCATCAGTAATTATAATCTGGAACCAATTACTGAAATTAAGTAATGTGTTTGAAAGGTTTACAGTCTGATGGTTTGTTGGAATAAGGCTTCTTGGCGATGTTTCCGATCGTATTCCGCTCTAATGACGTTATCCTCTTGCCTTTGAAATCCGCAGTATCTCAGAGAAACTATACCAAAATCCTGTCACATCTCAATAGTTCAGACTTCAGAGCCACATGACCTCCCAAAACTAGGTTTGATTTGTATTTTGTGTCGTACTATAGGTCACTCAATTCATAACATCATGTATCAATCCAAGGGGTGAAGAAATCCAAACTAGATGTAACTGTGAACGACGAATGGCAAACCAGGACAATCACGAAGCAAAGTAGCGTCATGCTGATATGCTTTGTGTTCCCCACAATCTTTAATAGCGTCAGAACAAACGCTGACTCCTCCAAACAGATAACTAAGAATTAGCAATGCACATTTAAGGTCACATTGCCCGGAAACAAAGGCAATGACTATTATATAATCAGGCAATATTGACACTTAGTAAATTACAGTCTCTATGTCCGTTTCAAGTGAACATTGACTGGTGGGAATTGAAATAGATGAATTTGATATTCTGTGATGGGTGTAATTTATCGGGCAATTTATTGAAGACTTGAGAATGGATTTTTGACATACTGACAGTTGAATTATAACGTTAATTTGGACTTTGCAGTAACAGCTGCTTTTATGATCTCCCTCTGATGCACTGGGCATGACAAAAAGTAGGGACTTTAGAGGAACGATCTGTTTAATATGGTCTGTTGAGATTAATAAGTACTCTACTTCATCATTTTCATTAAGGGACCAACCACCATAGAATAAGATTCTGAAAAGTCATGACCCAAAGTCGTTTAAATTTTGATTGTTGCTTTCTATTATACAAAATAATGGTGATGTTTGGTCATTTAAAAAATAATTCTGTCAGAATGGAATTTATATAAAAATCTAAAAAAATGAATGGGTATTTAGTGCTGTTATTTGATGTGCCTCATTCAGAACACATATTACGCGTAATTTGTCGTAAATAAGTAGTTGATGAACTGTATTTAAAAGTTTTAATGTATTAATTTTACTCTAATCCATCCTGTTGGTAATGGAATGGTGGACGCTTTGGGTTCACTGACGCCCTACTGTTAAAGTGAAAACATGAAGCTGCATGTTGTGTAGGGACGGTATCTTGGTTCGAAAAGCAAAGGAAACTCCTAGGGAATCCAAATTAAGAGCCTCCGAAATCCATGCCAGCAGCACGCAGTATGTCATTCATGTTATGGGCTGACTGGCTCTCTCTATGATATTTCGCCTCGTGACATTCTAATTTATCCCTTGTAACAGATATCATAACTGAAACTGATCTACAAAAAAAACCCTACCATCTGATATTTATGATTAGATTACCGCTATGTATTAAATAACGTATTGATCCCGTCCTGTTATCAAAATAGATTAACCAATATTAAATGACTCCTTGCAGAAAAAGTGCACAAGAAGCTAGAAGTTTTGTAGTTTGCGTAAACTATTTTTGAAGTTATAAAACAAAATAATATATAGTTTTGTGCGTGCATAAATAGCTGTAAAATAACAGTACTAATCTATGTCGCCATTATCAAGCAAAAATTTATAAGTAAAATATTTCAACTTTGTTAACTATCTGTTTTATATAACGGTTAAACAAAACTGACTTGCTTTTTAAACTTATTTGTACACCATATTACATTGTATTTGTCGTACTCAAGGTTATTTCACTTATATGACCATGGTGGTCCAGTCCAAGCTTTTTATAGCCTAATTACGTTGGAAAACAGCACGGAAACCTCGTGAAAACCACCACCGTGATTGCCGGCGCCACACGTGTAATTCACTCCTATACCTTTACGCTTATAACATACAGCGGGTTTATATATATATATTTAGCGTTGGGCCTGTAACCCAAAGGTCCCGGGTTCAAATCCCGGTGGAGGCAAGCACATTTTTCTCTCTTCATTTATTTAAAATATATATATGAATAGTCACCGTCTAATCGAGGAAATTGAAATCGTGTTCACACAAATACACGAATATGGACCTTAACTGTGTGTTTGATTTGATCAGCTTGCTCTGGATAGTTTGATTCAAGGACAGATTTGTTAAAGATTGCTTACAAATAGGTAAAAATGTGACAAAGCCAACATGAGGTTGCCACAGGCTTATTTAGGAAATGAAAATCGTGATTTCATTATCAAGCAGTTCTTTGACTGTAATCTTATATTGACTATTGTATTGTTCAGCATAAACTACCATTGAAGAGCAGACAAGCTAACGGTGATTACTGTTCAGCTCTGACGGTGTAAGGCCAACGGAGCATACAAAGAGTAGTCAACCTTTCCGGTTTGTTTTACGGATTATAGTCGATTAATTTGTGACGTTTCTGGTGTACTGAATGCTATTTGTCACACCAGACCTGATCTGTTTTTTTTTTTCAAAATATAAGTTAGAAAACATCAAGATAAAAGTATGAAAGATGTTCAAAAACAAAATTTCTGTTGTTGGAAGAATATTATTTCCTGTTTATTATGATATTATATTATTTTCCTTATCTCCTTTCTTAAAAAGGAAATCCAATCTTTTTAGCCAAAATCTTTTACCTATAATTAAACTGACCGGAGTCCGTATGCTTAGGGTTGACGAAACTGTATATACTCTACACGTAGTTTACACATTATCTATGAAAGACGTTTTATTTGAATATTTAAAGTCAAATAACCCATAACTTTAACGGACGTCGAGGAAGAATTATTATATAAGGCCAATACAATTTCAATAATAACACAATGTACATTGTTGCTAAAAACACTCCCTTACTTAAAAGGCTTCTGTTATAACTCTTTACAAGCGGAGGGATAGAAGGGAATCTCCTGTTGTGGTGCTCTCAGAGCTCAATCGCAGCATGGATCAACTGCGTCCTGTTAGCGTCGTGTGTTAGTTGCCAGTGTTGTTGAGGGTGCCTTTCTTTACCCATTATTTCGTGTGGCAGGGCTTCAAAGCAATACACCAATCATTTCCATGTGTCTCCCTTCCATTTAAAAATAACTTTTTCCCGGTGTTAACTGCACTTAATAGAAACTAACATCGGTACAATCATTTCGATAAATGTCATCTCATTATTCATTTTATTTAAATGCTTGACGGAGTATTGGGAAAACGAATTAGTTTATGATGAGTGTAAGTATATTACGTATTAAAATACAGTTATCACAGTTGCGGAATAAGCTGACCATAATTAACATTATTTGTAGTTTTATAGTGTTGAAAGGATTGCACTATTAACGACAGGGCCAACATGAACATGCCATTGATTTTAATCTTGCCTGATTTTTTCACTTAAAGCAAAAGTTCTCTTTTTAGACATCATGTATACAACAAACTGCAAATCCGCATGTTTCTATAGTATTACCATCTGATATTTTAGAATAATTAAACCGAGTCTAAACTGCTGTGGTGTATCTACGTTTTAATTAAAATTAATATTCACAAAATGCTTTTATACATTCAAATAGACTGTAAATAAATTATATCATCCTGCTAGTATTGCCGCGCACGAACCAGACCTCAGGGCAGGCACAAAGTTTATCTGTGGCTACAACTGTGTTAAGGTCTACACCAATATACGTCTTGGTGCTAGACGAGACGCTTAACTTGAGGCGACCACTAGATCGAAATCAAGCGCAGACTTAGATAACGATGATCTTTCCCTGAGAAATAACATTTTGTCACAACCCATTGATGTAATTGTCTAACCAATGGATCGGATAATCATTGAACAAAACAAGACGTATCCACCACTGGTTCGTATAACAATATGAAAATCAGTAATTTTCTGACTTGTAAAGATAATAAAGTCAACCTGTCATATGTTCAACTTCATTCATAAGACGTATAAATCCCGTTATGACCTATAAACAATTCACTAGGATTTCTAACTAAATTTAAACACAGAAAAACATCAAAGCTAACAGCACGACGTTCTTTGCATAGGTATAATGTGTTTACTTGTCACTGGATTGATGTTACGTTTCCAGCAGCAAACGACTCCGCCGGTATACCGTTAGTGCGCCTTTTTACCGTCAGAGAACACTGGTGTCATAAAGTTGAAAACCATGCACATGGAGTTAAACGTGAATTAATCCATCCAACATTTTATCATTCTTTTCTTCGCAACCCTTATGATTCAATTAGCAGTATTAGTGTGAATTGCATCTGTGTGTAGCCTACATCTGAATCGAAACCATATTGTATACTTCAATGAATCATACACAGTCTACTTTTCCCATGTGACAAGCAAAGACAGGTTGAGCCTCCAGTAGTGATATAGCCTCCAGGAGTGGTATAGTCCCCAGACAACTTCCGTTTATTAAAGAAAAATCAGTTGGGATCATAGACTTTTAATGCCTAAGGCGTGCAAGATGCACAATATGTTCTGACTGTATAAGACCGTTCATTTGACTCACCATAGTGACTCCAATTTCACAAATGGAAATCAACCAATGGTTAAAGAAAGACGGTCAATCTATGCCTGTTGGCAATAAAAGAATCACACAGGAATTCAATTTCCGTTCGCAACACGGTGGTCAAATTCTATCTGATGTTGTTTCCATTGTCAATTATCTACACTGTAAGACGCGTTAAATCCTGTTGGCGCCATTCAATATATTTTCCACATAGTTTTGTATCTCAAACCACTTAAACCATTCGCACGAGAAATCAACCGTTCGCCACATCTAGACGTTGTTGATGAGGACGTTGCCAAAGAATCATAAGCTTTTTAGTACGATGAGAAGAAAGTATTTGTTTGGTTTCATTAATCCTCTGTCTACATCTCGTGACTGGCAAAAGAAAATAAGCTCCAATAATGGTCCGTTGATTAACAACACTCGATGCACATTGATTCCCAATGTTATATTTTTTAAGGGGAGGGCGTTAAAAAGAAGATAATAAGTTTCAAACCAATACTCAACTTTCTCGGTTTTAGTTGATTCTGATTGTATATTCATTCAAATCCAAAGATCAAAGTCCACTTTCAAAAATCCGTTATGTACATATACAGTACAAGTACTTCATTGTTCATAAATTCAAAGGATAAAGAACCAATGTAGAGATCGATAAGCAGACTTAACAAAATCTGCCCATTATATTTGTGGGCGTGACCAAGATTCTAAAACTAATTCACAAGTATCACAAAAATCAATCAACCCGTAGCCCAAATGCCAAAACCTGACAAAAATTGTAAATTCCATTTTCGTTCCGATGTTACGTTGTGAGAATTCAATTTGTAACTCATTATTTAAAAAAAAAAACGTACCGGTTAAAGCCATTGGAATAAATGGAATCATTTTAGTGGGCTGCCTGAAATATATAACATGAGTACACAGGCTTCAAGGGGTTTCACGATATGAACTGCTGAATAACGATTTATTCGGTTTCCAGCTGCTGCCTGTAGGATGACTGTTAGATGACTTTTATAACTCGTTCTTCCCCTCAACCGTCACAGGCAGGAACTCCTTGCCAGGCCCGATCAGATCCTTGGACGATAATAATGCATTTAAAAGTAAATTGTATAAACTAAATGTACCACCAACTCCCCCGGAATGGTACTACCAGGACAGAGAACTGACAGCAAAATACTTTGTAGATTACGTAACGGTTTCTAATGACCTATTCCACAATGATATCCTCGATTGTCCTATGTGTGCATTTGGCAAATCTGCAACACACTACCTCTTGGAATGCCAAAGATATAATCACCAGAAACCATGCATGTTCTTAAAAAGAATCTTTTTATGAAAGAAAAGCTATATGAATTATTTCACCAGTCATTATCAGAAGTAGCTTGCCTATAAAGACTCCAATATTACATACCTGTTGAATATAACGGCAATGACCTGGAAAATTGAAATTAAAAAATTGGCCAACGATTTCGCCTTGCTGAGTATGACAAATTTCAGGAAGAGCGAGTACAGGTAGTGAAGGGGAATTACAATATACTACTGATTTAGATGATTTAATAATAAATTGAATATGAGGAATATAATGTTAGTCTTTAAAACGCTCAACTGATCAAATAATGTGGACTTGTGGTTAATGAAATACTGAAAGCGGACTGGCTCAATAAACCAACTCCTGGTCAGATTAGACCGATCACGGCATTGTGTCCACTCTACCGAACTCTATTCGTTATTACTATTTTTAACAGACTTTTTAATCGAAGGACTTCAGAAGTCCAGGATAAAAAAGCTTTAAATAAAAGTTAATGTATTTATTGTTAACTGAGCAGTGTCATATTTTATTTTATTTTTTGTACATTTATTATATAAAAGCGAAAAAGACAATAGCTGACTATTTAGAGTTAAAATAACCAAAACAAATATGTGACTTTATCCAATGTTACTGTGTCTGAAAAGTTATTTATCAAGATAATCCTACTGTATTCTGACCATCTTTAAATATAGATAAATGATGAAAGGACACGAACCGCGGATCAAGTCGGACATATTGTTATGTGGATATCTTCAAGTCACAATCAGGAAATTACAATCGTGATTCTGAACAGTATTTTGTTAAACTTCCGCCTTGGTCTTTAGTTTCAGGGAAATCTCTTTCATGAGTGGCTTCAATACCAAAACTGTTCACCAAAACATAAGCCGGTTGATCAGTATTAACAAATAGTTTCACCACATTATTGGTCAAATGTTGGTGTGTGGACGATAAATTGTGATCATAGTGAAGCTAAAACAGTCAATGTGTGAAACTAATTTCGTAATGGGTTTTTCGCGTTATTAAGAACAATCCGATCATCACCTCTCGGTTTTCCGCTATATCAAGTAAGGCAGAGTAAGAAGTTGAAAATCTGTCGTCAACCAAGTTATATACCCGTGAATTATCTATTGATGACCTGTATCTACCCCAATTCTCTTAAACGCACAACAGTCAATAACACGGACAGTTTTGTTAAGCTGAAATAATGGATTATACCACAGTAATAATATTCTAGATCAGTGAGCAAATAGAGACGAATTGAGGCTACTAAAACACTACCGTGCAACGGGTAAATAAACTGATTCCTGTTCAGATTTGACTGATCACAACACTGTGTCAACTCTATCGAACTCTATTCATTGGGGGATATTTAAACCAATATATTAGGAAATTGCAAGCGTGATTCTGAACTGTCCTGTCTGAATTACTACATCGGTCTTCATGTTCAGAGAAATGTCACGCATGCGTGCCTTACAACGAAAACTGCTCCCTATATGAATAAGCCGGTTGGCCAATGTTAACAAGTAGTATGACCACATTAATTTTGCAATTGCTGGTTTGTCGATGACACATTCTACTTAGGTTGAGGTTAAAATATTCATTGCATTATATTCGTAATGGGTTCTCTACTTTATCAAGTATAACCCGATGATCGTCTCTGTTTTCCGCCATATCCAGTAAAGCAGAGTAAACATTAATATTCGTCATATAAGTGAAAAGCCGTTGCATACTATATTGGTGGTGATATACCTTGATCTACTGCCAGTTCCTAAAACACACAATTGTCCATACCACCTAACAGATGCGTTTTGTTGACAATGGTTAATATCGCACTAAAAGATTCTAGATCAGTCAGCAAATAAAGCGGACTTGAGGTTAATGAAATGCTGACAGTGCACAGGACTCAATAACCCGACCCCTGTTAAGATTTGACTGGGCTTACCACTGTGTCAACTGTACCGAACTCTTTCCCTTATTACTTTATTTCGCGAACAAACTTCTTAATAGATGGACTGTAAAGGTCAAGGAGAAAACCTTTAAGTAACAGTTAATTTATTTGCAAACAGATAAATTTATTTAATAGTGATTAAGATGTGTCCGGCTTTATTTTATTTTCGGATATTATATTAAACCGACAATGAGAAAAATTTGTAATTTTTTGTATAAAACGGCCAGAGCTCGGTTGTAACGTATTAAATGTAACTGTACCTGGAAACTTAATTATCACGCTTCGGCATATGGTAAGATTCAAATAGAGGCAAAATAAAGAGAAGATAATTAAGTCTAACGTAAGGAGCTAAACTTTTAATTCTCCAGAAGGTTAGATGGTTGAAATGTTGTTGTTCTTTTTCAAAATATAGTCTTCTGCCAGGAACAACTTTGACTTACAGGTATTATGTGGGTACAATTCGCCGGGAGTATAAAACATGAATCTAGAATAAAACAAGGATCACTATTCTAGTTGTTACAGCGCACAACGCAAGTTTTGGATATTGAATTTACATGGTATATATATTCATTGAAGAGAAAGACAGTTCTGCCTGCCTCATTCGATATTCGAACTCCTTTCTGTTGCTAGTTGGACTAGCCCTTTAACCGTCTCTGCCTCTCTGTGACCTAGAATTACAGGGTATAATTGTGTATATTGAAAATGCAGAATAAATTACACGGTCCCGCCAATGATGTATTAAAATATGGATATTGCAACCCTTGCGCACGTTTTTGTCTATACCTGATTTATATTTTGAATGGATGGATTGATTGATTGTTTGGTGTTTTACGCCGTGCTTAAAGGTAATTCACTTATATGAAAGCGGTGTATTCCAAAAATAATTTACACCAGCAAAACCAGGATGTAAAGCGTTTACAGTTTTCCCTCGAAAATAAAAACACCTAAATTGTTTTGTATAAAAGCATTGTTCTGTATTAAAAAAAGCCAATGTACCAATCTTAAGAAACCTGAACAACGTTGACTGAAAATCTCGTCATGTTTCCGTGCGTGACTACAGTGTGTGAACGGATTTCGATTACCCGAGCCCTAATGTCAAAAGTGATGAAAAGGCCAAATTCCACTTTCACTTCGCCTTGCGCTTGTGGGAAATCAATTTGTAACAATTTTGATAATCTGGCAACAGATTAGATCCGTGACAGTTACCGGGAGTCGATGCTCAGATTACCATGTTGTAGGTGAATCTGACTGTCCGGGAGATTGCCACGTTACTAAAATGATTGCTTATTGAAAGACCAAGGTTTTGATTAACCCATACAAGTGTCGACAATGTGCAGCCAACCAATAGATAGAGTAGCATGCTTTCTTATAGTGGGCGAAAAGGATTTTCCAACTTTCATGGAGTGAAAGCCGCAATCAGTATCACTGGTCCCAACCTATCACACACGAAAAGGCACAAATGCGTATTTTGCTAGCAGTGAATGCAAGGCTGTCTTGGGCAGACAGTATCCAGTCAATTATTTTTATCAAGGGCGGCGATGTCTGTAGGACAGAGCTAGTCATTCCAGGTTCAACACAGTTCACTGCCCGTTTTGAAATATATAAACGGGGTCCCTTCTGGTCCAGATAAATCCTACCCATGTGTAAAAAACGTGGAATTTTTTTTACGTCCTTGATTTCGGGATACGTGATGTCACACCGGAAGTAGAATTCCTTCACATTTTTGAAAGAGCGGATCAGAGATTGGTTAAAAGTTCGCTGTGAATTTCAATAGGTCAGATTTACAAAACCTCTTAAAGCCAAAGTAAAGCTTTTCGAATTCAGATGAAATCCAGCCTTTTGCAACAGTGGTGTATTTGTTAATTGTTAGATTCTTAACAGGGATTCAAACACAATTATGACTATCAAAGGATTTTATCGTGGGGATTTGGGTTGTGGGGTATAAGTTAAAGCTTATTTTGAAGACTAGAACATATACTAACTGATGAAAGACAGACAAATATATATGACTGTAATGTTGTATTCTGTACAACTCGCAACAACAAGGATGTATATTTTGGTAGACGTCAACTCCACACAGAAAAAGAACTTCTATATTTAGCAATCGTAGCATCGTCCTTTTACAGGATCCTATATGATTTAGAAATTCCTATAGGATCGTATGGAAAAACATTTCAGGATTTCTTAGGAAAATGCTTTTCAATTTTAGAAAAAAATCCTAAAGGATCAAATATCAGATTTTTCTGTCCTGGTATTTAGAAACAGATGTCGATCGATGTGTCGGTTATTAAACAATAGTGTCAGACAAATGTATCCATGGATGTCTGGTTTATCTTGTATCAGATGTAATGTCTACCTTTAATGGCTAACATACGAATTGTCAGCTCATATCAAAAGCCATTTGTTTATTTAATGATTTTATTGTTGTCAGTTTTGACGTTCTTCGTATATCTGTCCAAAGTCAAACATAGCATGTCTTATCTCTGTCTAGCCTCACTTTCACGGACACGTAAACGATGCCATGCGCCTATGCAAATCCTAAATAAGGCCGACACATTATATTCAAGACATGTGTTTGCACTAAAACTTTAGTTGTATATTTGTATGATTTTCCAGGGATGATGCCATGTTGTCCATGTACACAAACCCGATATATTTAATCAAATGAAGAATGTTGTATTCTGATATATAAATATAATTCATAGAATTCAATTAAAACTTTGCAACTTTATGTCGACGTCATTAACTTTTACACAGTTCCTGATTAACATTGATAATGAGTAAAAAGGAGAGAGGTTCGTGCCCTTGTATCTAAACACAGTGATTATTAAATATTGACTGACGCTTTTGTCATTAGCCTAGATCGTCTCCTTACTAGTTAATACAAAGTTATTGTTCTATTGTTGACAAAGGTTTTTCATCGTATCTTACGGTGTACACATGCATAAACGCCAGTAAATACACACACAGGACATTAGAAGGCAATGCATGGTACAGTAATGAAGGTTTGTTTAAGTATTACTTAAGGAACATACGAATTTCCTCTCTTAGACGCTTTAAGCGGCCCATACACGATCAATTATATTGCGCAATCCTGGTTGCACAATATCATTGACAATTCTTACTTTGCCCACACACAGCTCAATAAAATTGACAATTCAATTGCGCAAACGAGGCTCATTTTGGTCTTGCAATCCGATCAGACAGGATGGGCAATTTTGACCCAGCAATTGCTCTTGCTTCAGAAACTGATTCTCCAAGAAGGAAGCGTTCAAAATGGTCAAAAGAATGGTTTCTGCAGCGTTCA
>JAQQZZ010111588.1:0-15375 GCA_030265115.1 Mopalia vespertina | reverse complement strand
GGGGGAGTAAGTGAGTGCCATAAATTTCATTTGTTTAGTTGCCACCCAAAAAAAAATACTGCATGTTACAACACTTCTGATAACACTTTGTTGGAGGCATCCAAGTTTGACCAAACCTCTCCTCTAAGAGGAGGTGAGAATATAAATGACAGTTTAAATAAACATTTTCACGTCCTCAATGAGGACAGGTTTGGTCAACAATGAAAGTGTCAGTTATGACATGTCTTGTAATATGCTACACATTTTTATCAGGTGGCAACTAAACAAATTTCACTTGTATGAAATTATCAAACATAATTTATGGCACGCGCTTGTTATATTCCCTAAACCCCACCTTTAATTTATCACAGTCTGGTAGCTACAACTTTATATTGTTAATTATATTTTAAATAAAGATTTTGGATCCTCAACAATACACATATTAGGTTTGAAATCAGAACGTTTGAAGCCGATAAGTATACTAAATTCCAGTTTTGTGCCCCTGCATCCAAATCTGATGTGACGCGACAAACAAAACACGGGGAGCGTTTTTGAGATCTGATTTTAATTAGATTGACCGAATTATAGACCAACTTTACGTTTTGTTAATCTAATGGTATTTTACCAGAGTTACAGCCCTTTATGCTATGCAGCTCTGTGCCATACCTTCCAGAAATTCTACTCTTTCTTTATTTATGTGACAACAATTTCAATTTTCTTTTGGGAGTTTGATACATGCATATTAATGGCAACCAAGTGTTCACTGGTAAACATGTCATTTCCTTGTGAAATTATAAGAAATATAGTTATGTCTCAAGAATTATGCTCAACATAAAATACGTCAATATTTTATGCCTGCAGGCCGAAAGTTTGCATGGAAGTTTGTACCCATGCCAAGACCTAAATAACTGTTTATACGGAATCCTGTAAACTGCATTAACCTGGTCTCAGTTTTTTACCTGTACAAATATAGCAAAAAGATGCACAAAGGAATTTGTTCTCAAACTTTGAATTTTAAAACAAAAAGACACTCTGACAGCATAGCTTCAAAATTCATTAAAAGCAACTTGTGACTGATTATTCTAGATTCGTTCTGAAGCATAAAAATCAGTACATGCTATGTAAAGTATATAAAATATGGTAGAGGCAAGCAATAAACATATAGATGTACAAGGAAAATATGTAAGCTTTTACAATTCAGTTGATTGCTGTTTTAGTTAGAGCCAGTAACGATTAAACCTTGTAACACCCTGCAGCTGTGTTATTGTATGTGTGCTGACGGGGAGTCTTCAGCTATTCGCACGCCCAAATAATGATCAGTGGTGGCTGTTGCTTTTTTCTGCCTCTAAGTTTTCAAACTTTTTCCCAGAGACATCTTCGAAAAAAAGGGGATCCTTCCAGAACAATGTATTTAAAAATAAACAAATTTAACATGCAGGGGCATTCAGAACTTTTTTTTAACTTTAGATGGAATACCTTTTTATTCTTTTCTTTCACAGAATCTGTTTTAGGCGCTTGTCATAAGTGCAGGGTGAAACCAGTCAAATATGACATGAAATCCGTGGCTGAGTGCTGGCAAAACTCGAAGGTGTGGATCGAAGAGATTGAACAACTCTATAAAAAAAAAGGTAACACGTTTAATAGGTGGATTCAAACATGTCGTGTTGTTCACTATCTGATTGACAACTGTTGAAATCCTCTTTATACTAGGAGTAGAAGTGGGCGGGTCTATAATCGCATTAATGTGACCCAGAAATCCAGTTTGATTAAACTTAACAGAACAAATGAATTTGAATTAATTTCACTTCATTTAAAATGTTAAAAGTGAAGGTCTGAGATTCAATGAAATGTATTTATGTAAAAAAGCCTCATAAAGTTTGTTTATACAGTTTAATGGTCTAGTTGAACTATAGGTAATGTTCAACAAAATCTTGAACATTGGGTAGGGTTAAAATTACAGTCAAAATCCTACTGGCTGCCACGTCTTTGCACTATACAGATAACTCTACTGATATTGACCAATCAAATCTCTTTCTCGGGACGCCGCCCTCATTGCAAACTACATCACAAGATCTAGACAACTGTTAAAATTATTTTACCTATATACCTGGGGGTATCCCATTTTATGCTCGTTTATGATCATGCATCTAATTAATAACCATTCTGTCCAGAATTTGTAGACATAATCTACAATTTCACAGAGGCCAGATTTTCAGTCGGTATCCAGTCCCAATGCCCACTTGTTGCAGCCAGCATTATGTTAAGTCATGAGCAGGAGTGGCAATGCTCAACATGGTGACTATCAGTGGTTGTTGGGACATATATATATTTCCTCAAATATTTTTGAAAATGAGAAAACGATAATCCCCCACCATATTTCATTATGTTCCTGGTAGCTTTTTGAGTGATATAAGGGTTATTCCACCCCAGACCTCCACTTTTAGGAGAAAAGTGTAATTCAAAACCATTTTTTTTTTTTAATTTTCAGATTATGAAAGAGTGTTAGACTCTTGTGAGAAGTTTCTTGAGACACAGGGTAGAATTCTCCATTCTCAGAATGTTTATATGGTGAAGTGTCGCGACAAGGCTTTCCAATCCTCTGTGGAGATTCAACTTTGGGAGGAGGCCCTAACACATGGTCTACACAGTCTACAGGGATTCATGTAAGAATTCAGGGGTGGACAGAAATCAACCTCTAACAAACCCAAATACATTTTGTAACCATCAAGTAACCATCTACCTTTTCAACGCATGCTGCAACTTTGGGATAAACCCGCACCATCACTATCTTACCAGGAAGTCACTAGATGGAGCTCTGTTTTTAGCCACAGTTACGAAAAAATCCAGCTTCTTAAATATTTGAAAATGTGCAAAGTGGATCAAAATAAAATGCAAAAAAATTTGGATTTAAGAATAAATAAATTTGTTTTTATCTTTAAAAAGGAATTGCATTGATCTACAGCTGAATGAAATCATAGCATAGTCCCAATGTATTGCTACAGGTGTAATTTGGCTGACAACCACTGCACAAATGTTTTGATTATCACTATATTCATCTTTGGTCCTGGTTTATGACCAAGCGGTCTATCAAATTAACCAAACAAACAAAACTTAATATTTTAAACTTCAAAATTTAACATTTTTCTTTTTGAATTGAATATTTTTGCTTGAATATTGTTAATTTTGTTGGGGCCAAATTGAATATTTTATGCAATCTGTGGACAACTAATTAACCTGAATATTTGAAGTCCATCAAGCCCTATTTTCCCCAGGCAAGTCTGATGTCTCCACAAAGTTCTGTCATACGCCTTGCCACACTTACCCAGTTTCAGCAGTCCGACAAAGATCAAAGCAAATTGAAAAAAAACGAAGAAGCCGATCAAATAGATTAGCCATGTTTCAAACAATGTAATGCATCTGCAGAAATATCATGGCAAACAGCAGAGAAAGACAATATTATTTTCGATCATTGGCCCGAAGTATGCGTCTTCTTGGTTGTCTGTTAAGGCGGCATAAATTAATGAAATGGTTTTTTTTACTTTGTTTTTAATGTATTTCAATGTTCCGACCTACTGCAGAGTAATAGAAGGCAACATGGTTATAGGCTGCTGCACATTGCCGATTACTCGAACTATGAGGGATAACTCCTCCTTGTTTGACTACAAATATGGCCCAAGTGGGACAAGGTGTGGAATAGTTTTACGTCAGGAGATGGTTGAGATGGTACACTGATCTATGTCTTATGACACTGTGATATACTGTGACACTTTTTGTACAAGTGAAATGTCCAGGAATACAATAAACAATATTTTTCTTTAGCAACTACACTATATTTGTAAATTGGGGGAAGACTTGTTAACAGATGGTACAGACATATGGGTTTGACCAATGAGATTGGAGCTATTTTTAGTAAATTTCAGGATCAAGTACTGATATGGACTTGTCAAGTCACTCAAGGCAGCACTTCTCTAGCATGGTGTGGTCACACATCTATGACATGGTGTTATCACACACCAGTGAGGCAGCACTTCTCTAGCATGATGTGGTCACACACATATGACATGGTGTGGTCACACACCAGTGAGGCAGCACTTCTCTAACATGGTGTGGTCACACACATATGACATGGTGTGGTCACACACCAGTGAGGCAGCACTTCTCTAGCATGGCGTGGTCACACATATGACATGGTGTGGTCACACCAGCGAGGCAGCACTTCTCTAACATGGTGTTGTCACACATATGTGACATGGTGTGGTCACACACCAGTGAGGCAGCACTTCTCTAACATGGTGTGGTCACACATCTATGATATGGTGTGCTCACACACCAGTGAGGCAGCACTTCTCTAGCATGGTGTGGTCACACATCTATGACATGGTGTGGTCACACACATACGACATGGTGTGGTCACACACATACGACATGGTGTGGTCACACACCAGTGGGGCAGCACTTGTCTAGCATGGTGTGGTCACACATCTATGACATGGTGTGGTCACACACCAGTGAGGCAGCACTTCTCTAGCATGGTGTGGTCACACATCTATGACATGGTGTGGTCACACACCAGTATTGCGGGACTTATGAAAATGATCCTACCCTACTGCAGCAACACTTCTATGGCGTGGATGCCAAAAGAACTCAGTTCTAATTTTATTTTTCTATTAAATAGGTTGTATTATCCAGACCCCAGCCCTATCACAGGAATAGAGCTGATGAAACTAGGGAAGCTGGAACAATTCTTAGACAAACTTCATTCTGCTCAAACACACTTAAAACAGGTTCGTCATCTTTTATCTAAATGTTAATAACACAAACCTTCAAATAACATAATTGAAACAGACCTGAACATTTTATAACCTAAGTGTTAACCACACATGTAAAATATGAATGACCTGTCAATGACCAGATTGTTTGGGTTTAATGCTGTAAGGTTATTTCACTTGCACATCGGCATGCCAGCTCAATAGGTGATGAAAACCATCTGGACACCACTGGCAACAAACAAAGACACAACAAACACAAGCATAATCTAAAGACAGAACAAACAGATTGGCTTTATGCTGCCACTTAGCTCTGAAAGGAACAGGAAGCCCCCTCCCAACTCTCCACTTCTAATGCTTCAAAATTCTAATGTTGAGATTAGAGTTGCTTCCCTTCATTTGCATGTACAGAGTTGTTTCCCTGGAGTATTATTGTGATTTGATTGTATTTAATTCTAAACCATTTGTCTCATAGTAAACCTTTCAACTAAAGTCTTGCTTTCTTTTTTTGCAGGCTCTGAAGATATTAGAAGTGACACATGGTAAAGATCATCCATTAGTTCAGCAATTATTAGAAATGATTGACAAGGGGCACCATGAACTTAGCCAAGGACAAACACTTGCTCTCTCAGATAGGTGACCTCTCTCAAACCATTTCTTCTGAAACTGCCCTTGTATGAATTTTTTACACATACAATCATAATTGGAATGCAGAAAAATATGCCCAGCAAATGTGTGCTGCGATAATTATCAGATGATCTGGTACCGTCAATCACGGGGCTGGTTTTTACGAGGTTTACTCTCGGTTATCCAATGGACATTCCTTCATGTGAAAAACTCTTTAGTATGACAATAAAGCCTAATCAAACAAACCAAGTTTGTAGCCACTATCATCTGATTTCAGCTATGGATATTGTATTTATGCTTATCGTGAAATAAACAACAAATTCAAGTATTTCAAGCACATGGAATAAAATGAGCTTTAAATGATTCTTGCTTTGAGTTTCTCTTTGTTCTCTAGGGGACGGTTGCTCGTAGGGCTATTAAATTGAATCCTCTATTAGATGACATCAGGCCATGTTGAAAATCTAATGTTACCGGCTAAAAGCCTTTCGAGCAACTGACCTCTGAGGGTCAGAAAATTGTTCAAAATGTCGCTCTGCTGGATGAACTTAGCGAATTGTCCTTATTTGCTTTTTCACAAAAGTACACGGGTGGTTGGAGGGAGCTTCATGTTGCCCCGTCTTGTCTTTGTTTGTTGCCAGTGGTGTCGAGGGTGGTTTCCATCACCCTGGCATGTCGTCATATAAGTGAAATACCCTTGAGTACGACGTTAAACCCCTATCAAACAATCACTCAATCTTAAAAGGAGTTTTTTTCCATAAATTTATTCTAGTGTAGGCCGGTCTGCTATAGGTACAGATTTGCAGGTCACAACACATCTCTACAGCTTTAGCTTTTAAAAAAATCTTTGAATTGGCTTACATTTGTTATCAGAATGGAATGCCTGGCCTCAGCTATGTAACAAGTTTACAACATGATTTTATACAGATAAAGAAAAATGTATTCATTTTGAAGATCAAACCATTATTGTTGCATCGATTTGATCTAGGTATAACCCACAATTTCTTTGTAATTTGAGTAGATCCAAAAATGTGTTTGTTGCATGCCTCCCCGGTAACAGGACGCGAATTAACAAGGGAAACAAATCCAGAAAGACTTCATTTTTGATGAAATATTGTTTATTACAGTGAGAGTAGAAACTCCACTCCTCTGCTGTATGTCAAATCAAAGAAACCTTTTTTACATTCTTCAAAACAACTGTTAACAATAACAAAAGAAACATTATAATTTTATGCTTTTCACCAGTAATGTATTAAAAACATGATACATGTATTCTTTGTAAGTTCAGAAGATTATTAACAATTTGTGAACATTATGCTTCACAACTGGGCTTAGCAGGAATTCCTGCAGTCATTCACAGACTACGTTCTGCACAATTGTTGAAAGAGATTTGGAAATCCTATTAACAGACAAAACAAAATTAAAGTGTTAAAACTTTGCTTCAATTGTCCAATAAAAGTACAGTCACTTCATGTACAGTGCTTCAGCAAAACCATTTGTAGGTCATTCCAAATGTTTTAGGAGCAGTTCTGTGATTGGTTGCTTTAGACTAACTGGTCAACAGGAAGCTATTTAGCTACCGTTTCTGTCAAATTGAAACATTCTAGGACAGAAAAACTATCACTTTAAACTTAATATTTATCTGGGAAATTTTACTAGCTGACAAAGGAAAATAATACTGAAGCACCCAATGCTGAAAAACATCCCTATGGTAATGGAAGAATTTAAACCATTAACAAAAATATTTATCCGCATTTCTAGATTTGTTTCAAAGAGACAATGAAAGACAAATCTTGTGTAGCAATATTAGCACAATTCAAGGCAACATTTTAGCATTTATAGCACAAATTCAGGTTAAAAATTCATTGTATACAAAATGAATTGTCAAAAGAAACAAACCTATTGTCACTTTCGTACAATGATCCAATATACACACAGAAAAGCTGTTTTGCACACTGCCCGCTTCCTAAAGTTCAGATGTGAATAAAGATATAAGACACTAACCCAAAATTATGGAGTTTTAAAGAGTCATTTGTTCCATATAAAGAACATCTCAGTTGCTTTTCCTTTCTTATTGAATGTTTACTTGCATATGAACTGCATATTGCCAGCTCAGAATAACACTGGTCCAAGTTTATATACCGCTTGGCATGAACACAAAGTTCTTAACCCTTTCGCTGCTGGTGTACCTCCATATACAAACTTCCATTATGTGCTAATGAACTGATCGGCGACTGACGTAAACATTGATAAAACAAGTTTTTAAAATAGAAGGGGAATCCCCAAGGTGCTGTATTTAAACCTCAAAGTTTCTCACACCAATAAGCCCAGCAAGGAATATATATATGCATATTGTACAGTCCAGCAGTGAAAGGGTTAATATACACTCCACGGTCTGTCTGAACGAAATCACCACATCCTCATCAGGGGTAGAGACTAATAGGACATTGAGGTTGTCCTCTAAAGTTCCCTGAACTTAACGCTATGTTAAATGGTCTACCTGCTGGACAAAACAGTTTTCAACATTTCAAACCATGATCATTCATTTTCTGCACGATTGAAATGGAATTTCATATTGCTGAAAGTGAGCTAAGTTTCAGATAAAGTATGACTTAAATTCACCCTCATTCAGCACAAACTCCATGTTAAGTTCATGAAACCAGTCCAGGCACCGTGTGATCCATGTTCAAACACACCCTAATCACAACTTTGACATACATTTACCATAAGTTCACACTCTTTTTGAGTAAGTTTTTTTATTGTCTGTTAAAAATGTTGGATTGTGTCTCTGTCCAGTCTTTAAAGGAGCACAGGACCTGACATCCGTGTATAATATTCCTCAGTTTGATAAGAGTTCACATTGTCGCCGTCACATTAAAATAACTTCAGAGCTGAGTAGTTCAAAAGATAACCAAGGAAGTTTATTACGCCGTGTCAGAAGAGATTTCACAATCCTTGTCGACAAATCACTGTTTATTATTTAATCCAACCAGAACCTTGGGATTACAACTGTCGGATTCTATTACTTCAATTAAAATTTACAGCATCAAATAGCTTTAATTTCATTGGATAGGTCCAAACAATGTTGTGTCACTATTCCAACCACAAAGGCCACATCGTTTGTTTTCATGTGGAATCAAATAAATTCAAACAGGTGCTCGGAGATGCTTCAAACAAACTTGTTTATCTAAACAAGTAATTAGTCCTAGCTCATCCCTTCAAGCCCTACATTCTGGTAACAGTTTGCAAACAGGATCACCAATTAAAAGTCAAATAATATTTTGAAAATACGAACAAGTGCTTTACACATTCTCATAATTCTGTGGTGAATGAAAGCTGTTTATCCCCTGTACTGCCTCGGAAATGAAAACCTCTAACAAGGGCAATAACTCTTCCTCATGATTGCTGTGTCATTGTCCACATTTCCACACAGTTAGGGGATAATATGGAAGACCCTACCAACAATCACAGTGTTGAACCACAGGAAGGATTGGCATGTGACAACCAACTATGGAAGACCAGATTATCATATCGAATAACCATTAAGAGAGAAATAACTCCGTCAGTCAAATGACATCAAATTTGTTGGGGCCTGAAAACAGAACAAAACATAACATAGTGTAAATAGATGTGACAGCAATCTTTGCAACAAACTAGTTTAAGTATTTTCACATAGGTGCTTGTTTGAAACACATTAGTGGATGGAGGTCTCTCTTTATAAAAAAGAAACATATGATTCATGAGGTCTGAGTTTTTCTCCGGATTCAGAAATGTTAGCCCTGATATATGTAAAATAGAACAACTGTAATGTCTCAAATGGAAAGTATAAATTCTGCTCAGCACTTGACTCTCAAAGTTTAGTTCGAGATGGCGATATAACTTACCTGTGGCTGGAATCTTTTGGTCGCCTCTGTTAAATACCGACACCACATTAACGACTGTGTTTGTGTACCACCTCGAAACTTATATACATTTCCTGCAAAACCAAAACATCATAAATTTATTCACATTTTCATAGATGATTTATAAAACAAACAAATCTGTAGCCAAAGCAGTCAATGTAAGACTTTGAGACGGAAGTTTAACATACACTCAATATGACTGATGTCTATATGAAGTGAGAAGTGCATTTAGAAAGGCAGCGAATCTAGGTTTTACATTAGATGTTTTTATGCATGTTCATTAGTTTGACTCAAGTTTCATGATGTACCTATGGTTATATATCATTTACTTGATGAAGGAACCCAACGTTTGCTTGACCAACTATAACGCAAAATTCGGTGCAGTAAGATAAGGTGAGCTAATTTACAGAGCAGTAGAATTAGACTGTTGCTGTTTATCCCTGAGAACTCGAGGGGGGGACTCTCCAACACTTTAGTTGAAATCAACGTGGTGTATATTATGAAATGTAAGTTAGGTTGATAACACTAAATCTTCACCAGATTAAAAAAACAGAGTTGCGTACCTTTCATGGGGTCGGTAAGTTGGAATGCGTCCGGTTGAACAGCGTTATCTCCCATGACTACCATCCAGCCAACGATCGACGCCATCTTACTAGGATTCGTTTTATACTGGAAATATAACGGAGAAAAATAATTTGTCAATCGTAAATAACATCATCTTTCAGAGCCAATCTACATTAGTTGACAAGAAATATCAGGCGAACAATTACAAAGAAAAACCAAACAATAATGATCGTAGACCAGTGTATCAAAACTTTCTTAAAATACATTTCATTAGACATCATCATACAACAACACGAACAGTACAAGTTCATTTGAGCCATCAACTAACATTTTTGTTTGACTAGGGTTTTGCGTCACTTTACATATATTTGTTTTATACAAATACAGTATTTTAGTACTGCAAAGAGATGTATTTATTGAGTGCTAAATGCCATTATTAAAGTTGATCCTTACAAAGCCGTCTAAAGTGAAATGTTAATTGTAGGGGGTATTTTTTGTTCCTTTAGTTACTTACATCTTCTCTTTCTGTTCCTCGTAAAGTCTTAGATGGATAAAATAACAAATTAGTTCCCCACAAAGCCACCCAGTAACGCGTCCAGGACGAAACCTGAAAAAGAAAAGATATACAATATAACAAATATTGGCATCAGTGGGTGAAGGGTATTTTCATGTTTTTACTGTATTTTTTCGTTTTATATGGCATGCCTAAAAGGAATAAATTTAATATGCCCTTGCAAATTTTGGCCCAAGAAGAAGACCTTCTGTTCAAAGTAAAAAAAATACCAATGAATATCTTAAAATGTTGTCCAAGACAAATTACTTTTCATACAAAATAATCTTATACAGTTCAAGATTTTTTATTTGGTCAAGACTTTATTTTTCATTCTAAACTTTTTTCAGTCCATAATTCAAGTGAACACACAAACTAATGATATTATTTTGGCGCCCTTTGCCCATGTAAGGCCATTTTCCATAGTCACGTGAATTTTGGATTTAAAAAAAAAATAATATAAATTTAAGCCTTAGATCAAACATTAAATGCAATGATGACCCCCCAATCCAGAGATTAGGTCACAGACATACGTAACCATTCGTCAATTCAAGAGGTTTTGGCACAGCTTACATCAACAGTATTGAAACCATCAGCTTTTGTGTGGAGTTTTATACTGCAGGTAATGTCATATCAATATAAATTTA
Source organism: Mopalia vespertina (assembly GCA_030265115.1). Classification (NCBI taxonomy): domain Eukaryota; kingdom Metazoa; phylum Mollusca; class Polyplacophora; order Chitonida; family Mopaliidae; genus Mopalia; species Mopalia vespertina. The sequence goes on along the minus strand of JAQQZZ010111588.1, from coordinate 4,343 downwards.
TTGTAGTTTAGTGACAAGAATCCTGCTACAATTGGCAAAACCATAACTGAATGACAAAGGTATAGCAATGTAATGCTTGAACAAACATCAAACTATAAAGAAGTTTTAAACTTACTGTGGGTTTTTTGCCATCCTTGAGCAGTGTCTTTCTCCTTAAACATCCTTCACAGGTAAAACTTTGTTGATACTGAGCTGAGGGGGACTCCTCAGGGCTTGTGTGACTGATGGGAATAAATAGTACAGTACATTAACTAACAAGTCTGTTATTTGATCAGAAATAAGTCATGAAACATACATGTACCCACAACTTTCAATAGATGTTAGATTGTTTGTTTAACGGGGTTTAACGTCGTACTCAAGGGTATTTCACTTGTATGACAACGGATTGCTCACTTCACATTGCTCACGGTGGAAAACCAAGAGGAAACCTTTTAAACACCACCCCCACCATTGCCAGAGCCACATCATGGGGCTCAGTCATATACGTCATACTCAAGGGTATTTCACTTGTATGACGACCAATTGTCCACTTCACACTGCTCCTTGCCTAATTATGGTAGACAACCAGTAGGAAACCTCGTAAACACCACCCCCGCGACTGCCGGAGCCACATCATGGGGCTCAGTCATATATGTCATACTCAAGGGTATTTCACTTGTATGATGACCAATTGCCTACTTCACACTGTTCCTTGCCTAATTACGGTGGACAACCAGGAGGAAACCCATGATTGCCAGAACCACATCGTGCTACTCACTGATGGTTAGAGGTGATAGAAAATTAATGTTCCTCAAGTAGCTAAGATAAGACCCAGAAGGTCCATGCTGGGAACACACTCCCCTTTATGGCCAGACGACAAAGAGGCCCTCAGAAGAAATTAGGACAACTAGATAAATCTGGTGTGTGTTTTTGATTAGGGTTTCACATTCAGATGAATTCATTCACATCACGACAAGCCAGCTCTATGAGGTACATGTATCAACAGAACTACACTCAGCAGACACTGGTACGGTCGATATACAATACCGGTTCATGCACATATAAAGCACTGCCAACTTGGACTCAACACTGTCCCTGAGCTCTTAGAGAACGGAAGCACAAAAAAAATTTCATCATGTCCGTGTATAAGTGTTATGATGAAAATTAGGCAAAAGTTTTAAATAACATCAATATTTAGTTTATATTATGACAGCTACACAAACTGGTTGATATTACGACAGCTAGTCAACAAAAATAGTTTGGCTAAAAGAGAGATAAGCTATTTAGCTGTATCCCATTATTATGAAACCAAAATTTTTTAGAAATCAAAAATAGTTTGGAGACAAAAACTTACAATTCAGAGGCTGGCCAGAAGCTATTGTTTTCTGTCACCTCGGAGCTTTCCCTGGCATCTAGAAACAAATCCAGCAATAATGTCAAAGATAAGTGAAAAATGAACATTATTTAATTGACTGATTAATGTTAAGTGTCATGCTGAAGTTTGTTTCAATGAGGTTGAATGTTGTACTTCTCTCTCTCAATCTGAATTAAATGGTGTGGGAAACCTCCTAAAGTCCAAGTCATTTTAGACACAAAAACTGTTGCTTAGTAAACGATTACTTAATCAACTACATTAATATACAAAGCTGTTATCAGTATTTTATAAACTAGGTTTTCCATTAATTTATTTTACAATAAACTCACCAACATATTTACTGGAGACTGAACTCTCACTCGAGGCGCACGGAGACTCCTCTAAAACGCTGTCGTCTAATAAATGACGAATACCCTGAATATAAGGGGCGGTTGTTTTAGAAGGAAGACTATACGTCCGTTCAGCTGGAGGATGACAACTCATAAAGCTGAAATGAAAGACAGAAATAGTGTTCTAACGGTGCTCAGTAAAGACAGCATGGGCTCTGTCTATTTGCTTAATTGACTCAAATGTTGGCCTGCCAGTCCAATGGGTGAAGAAAACAACCCTCACACCACTGGCAATAAACAATGGCATCACAGGACAAATCAAAGGGCATTACAAACAGATAGGCTTCATGCTGCCCATTAGTTCTGAAAGCACCAGGGCAGCAGGATTGATTTACTGATTGGTGTTTTATGCCGTGCTTAAGGGTATTTCACTTATTTGATGGCGGTGTATTCCAACAATAATTGACACTAGCACCCAGGGCAACAGGAAGCTCCCAACCCTCCGCATGGGACACTCAGAGCATCCTTCGAGTAACAAAAGAGCTATTGGGATAGTTTAAAAGTGATTATTCTCACTCTTAGGATGTCATTGTCTGCTGGTAACAAAAGGGAGTCTATTCAGCCAAACTGCTGAAACACTGACACCCACTATACCTTGCCCTGATAATAAAGTATACGGACATCCATCTTACCGATTATTATTCTTATTCTTTATTTTACGCATTCTGCAATAATGTCAACCCTTTATTCTAATACTGGGGTCTGACCTCAAGCAAGGGTTAATCAAGTGACCTGATTGACTATTAACCAGTCTAACGTCACCGTTATACGTCTCAAATATAAACCAGCTGATTAGCATCAGCATATCTTACTTTGCACTTAAACTGCGTGACTTTCTATGACCTGGGGTGAAGCGTGATGACCCCGGGACCCCTCGGGGCTCTGTTTTGGGTGAGCTGGGCGTGATTTTAGACACATCTTCTCGTGACCCTGACGGAGACTGTGAGGACACATTTGGTGATTCTATCCTTAAAGACAATCTGTAAAAACATTAAGAAATAAATAGGTTATCTTTGGGAGAATGTTTTAACATTCTTACATAAGAATGTCCACAGCATAATAAAGTGAAATTAAACTGCAAAGAAATATCACAATGTTTGATCCAGCCACAAACAAAGAGAACTTCTAACCATCAGTTAGCATGTAACATTACATAACAAAACTTCTGGGGGGGGAAAAAAGACATTTGACAAAATTGTTTATAATACAAAGGAAATGCTATAGTGTTATCTGTAATCTTTGAAGTGTGGAATTACTACAGTGGCTGTGGAGAAAGTTTATTCTGTGGAAACTCTACACTATCTCTGACACAAGCCTGACCTTCTGAAGTAAGACAGCCATGGGAAGTTAATGGCAAACATTGATCCCTATCTAAAGAAACAGCAATTTGGCAACAGTTGAAACCAGCCCACATATCTTGCTGGCACCTCCATCACATTGCTGGCAATTTTGCCCCACAGGTACATTTATCATGGTACATACATTTTTTTTTTAATGTTTTAAACACAAATGAATGGAGTAATATCCACAGATGATAAACTTCTTTAGCTTTAGGGGAGATGCCCGTTTCACTGAAAACCTATAACCAACACTGGTTTTGTGTCAAAGTTTTACGTGCCTACTGTCACATTCCAATTTCAACAGAGCAAAACCAAAGATGTCAGATCTTCTGCTGATCTGTCCAATCAACAACAGTTCCAATATCACATGACCTTGTAATGAATGACTAAGCTAAAGATGTTCAGAACCTCAGTTGTTACCGTTAAAGGAACGTCAAAAGCAAAAAGGTACGTGTTGAGGTCTACAGGAGGGAATAAAAGGATAAAATAGGCAATCTGACACAAGCATACCCAGGAATTATATGTAAAATAGACTGGCTGTTAAGAAACACTAGTTAAGCGAGCCACAGTAACAGAATTGTTGTTGTTAGAACTCTAACACCCATATTAACCTCATTCCACTCATCAATTGTTGACAAACGTTGACAGATTTTTGCTTGGTTTATTTGCTTAGCATTTGTTTTTATATTCCTATTGATTTTATTTATTTTTAAAAATCAATCACACTACCACAGGAATGTCATTATTAATTCTTTTAATGAGGACAACATGTACTATTTTGATGCAAGAAAGGGGGTAGGGGTAAATACTAGAAATATTTTCTTAATGTCTATTTTGGTATTTTGCTTTGAGAAAGAACATCATTGCATTAAATACTGTTTATTTATCAAAGGTATAGATAAAGACATTTTCACTTTTGGTATACAAGAGGGCTGAGTTCCACAAATTGGACAGAGGCAGAGAGCTATAACAGGGCTGCTTGATACAGGAGGTAGTATAGAGGTCATTAAATACTGCAGGGCCTCATAAACCACTGAAAATAAACACATGGGGTATGTGATACCCTTTATAGCCCACACCCCTCACTTCCTGTCTACACTGCCCCTGTCTGTTTCTACAGCTAACCATTCAACACTCTTTCTGTCACTAAAGATAATTTATTTCGTGTTTACATGTTATTTTGGTCTAGTGCTGAAACGGTTAATCGGGTACCCGTGAACGGTTACAAACTTGAAGGTATTCGAATAGTAAAATCGCTAA
>JAQQZZ010111577.1:0-15375 GCA_030265115.1 Mopalia vespertina | reverse complement strand
AAGTAAAGTACTTGGTACACTTCGAGTTAAGCCTGTCATTATTCTTATTGCGTCTTTCTGTATGTTTTCTATCCTATTTTTTTGGTATCCAGGTATATTGTCCCAGATTATATCTGCATACTCTAGACTTGGTCTAATAAAGCTCTTGAACATGATTTCCAAACATCTTCTATTCAGCAGATATTTCAACCCTCTAAACAGAGATAATTTCTTCTGTGCTGCTTCTATAAGATTATTCGAGTGGTCAATCCACGAACCTTTATTATTGAAGGTCAGTCCGAGGTGCTTATGACTTGAACAATTGTCTATTCCCACGTTTTGAAAATTTACTTCTATGGTAGATGCAACTCGGCGTCTGGATACTAAGAGGTTTGTGGTTTTATTGGGATTGAATTGAACAAGCCATTTTTCTGCCCATTTGTCAATTGTGTTTAGATCTGCGGCGATTGATTCTTTAATTAAATTGTTGTCGAGATTTTCAGATGACACATATAGGCATGTGTCATCTGCAAATAATCGTACATTATTTATAATTTCATCAGTCAGATCGTTAATGTAGATTAGGAAGAGCAGCGGTCCGAGTACAGAACCCTGTGGGACGCCAGCCCTGATAAAGGCTGTTTCAGACATATACCCATTTAACACAACTCTTTGTGATCGTTGGCTTAAGTAACTCTCAAGCCATTTAATTAAATTTTCACCTATTCCTTGTCGCTTTAATTTGGAAAGAAGACCTTTGTGCCAAACACGGTCGAAAGCTTTGGATATGTCAAAGAACGTGAAAATAATTTCCTTACCTTCATCCGTCTGTCGGCCATCAGGTATATGAGTGAGTAACACGATGAGGCTCGGGCAATCACGGAGGTGGTTTTAACGACGTTTCTTCCCGGTTTTCCACCGTAATGAGGCAAATAATCCGTCGTCAAATCAGTGAAATACCCTCTTGAGTTAAACCCCAATCAAATAAACAAACAAACCACATACCATAGTGCCATCTGATTGTGTTCGTAGAGGTAGGTCATACAATAAAAATAAAGTATCTAGAATGGAGATTTTGCCCAGTAGGCTTATACTTAATCTGAAGTAGTCATTTAAAATGTGATCTAAGCGGGGCACTGCTTACAGTCTTTCTACAATATAACACTTTGAAAGATTTTCTCAAGATTAACTTATGCTTTTGACTGTTTTATGGTTAGTACTGTGACGAACAGTGTAGCGAGAGCAAACTACATATTTACAGAAATGAAAATATATACAAATGGCCACCGATCTTGCTTTTTAAGTTTAATTTTCTCAAGTAATACACACAAAAAAGTGTCCTTTGTCGCTTGTGTCTCAGCCTATAGAGACACAATATATGTAATGTAACAGTCGATAAATGTAAGCTTGCATCGCGTAACAATAAATTTGAAAGTAAAATCGATAAATTAGAAACGACAATAAACAATTAGCGACAGTTGGCGACACTCCGGAGGGCTCAGGATATTGGCATCTACTTCAAAATTTGACGTCTTTCCGATTCATGGCAAGTCTGGCTGATCGTCGTGGAAAAAAACCCTTCGTAGCAGTTTAATCTTGAAATATGTCATCAGAATTCCCATTTTCAGGTTTCTGGAACTCCAGTGGATACAACAAACTAATTGGGCGATTGAGGATTAGTCTGGATGGAAGTAAAACTTTCGCTGCTCTAGTTAGACCGTCGCTGCTTTCCAAATGTTTATGGATTCTTCCAGTTTTCCAGGATCCCCGAGGTAAATTGTCTTTTACCAGAACAACATCTCCCACTTTCGGGCCACAGGAAGAAATAATTCGAGATTGCTTGATTTTCGTTTGATGACGTTCTCGCAGGCTCCTTAAATAATCATCTCGCCAACACTGCCAAAACCTATTTGAATGTTTCTGTCCCTTCTTCCATATTTTAAGCAATTTCTCATCACTAGTAACATTGAGAATAAAGTCGGGATCACTGTCCGTCTCAAAGAATGGTGGGCCGTTGTGAACATTTTTTTCCGAAAAAAGAGGTTGGGTGTCAAAGTAACTGTAGCGTTAATATCCTCGTCGACGTAGACAAAGTGAGATGGGAAAGAGTTAACAGCATTTTACCAACAGATTTTCTGAGAGTTCTTTTCACCAATCCGACAAGCAGTTCATAAAATCCGCCCATCCAGGGAGCGAACTGAACTATCAATTTCCAGTCAATTAAGGACCAGGCTATATAGCTGGTGACATCGAGGTGAGTATTAACAGATTTCCACGCTTTGTCTAAAATAGATTTTGCTAATTTAAACTGTGGGGCGTTGTCTGAAATTACCGTTGAGGGCCTCCCGAAGAGAGCACAAAAACCACGGAAGCACAGTAAGAACTGTTCTGCTGTCAAATCTCCAATAATTTCAAGGTGGACGGCTCGAGTTACGAAACAAGTGAATAAGCAAATCCAAACTTTATTTGGTTCAGGGTAGTCCTTTACATACAGCGGACCCAAGTAATCTAGTCCATTGAAAACAAAAAGGTGTTGATTGTGACAGCCTGAACTTAGGTATCAGGGGTATCATTGGTGGAAGTTTGTAAGCCCCTCCTTCACATTTTCTACAAGTTAAACATTTCTGCAACATAGATGTTACTGCTGAACGTCCCTGTGGCACCCAATATTCGCCTCGAATGGTGGCCAAGGTTTGGGACACACCGGAATGTAGCGTTTGGTGGTGGAAGTGTTGAATCACTAATATTGAGTAGGGGGTCCTTTTTTGGTAGTAGCTTGGGTTGGAGGCTTCCGTGGGTCAAGTCTGCGTAGATTAAAGATTCTCCGGTGGCATCGGAGTAATCCTTCGTTGTCGAGTTGTAAACCTGTGTGCAGAGGTTTGATTAAGGAAGACCATCTCGCTGACACGACTGAATTTCTTGGTTGAAGTAATTTACCTGTACTCTGGCGTCCCACATCTGCTTAGCGGTAGTAATTTCTGATGACGTCAGAGGACCTGAAAAACATTTAGAACGGAGGTTAGTTACAAATCTTGAACAGTAAGCAATAATTTTGATAAAGAGGAATGATGTTCTGCGTTAATGTTGAACGGCGTCTTGTAGTTGAGATAATGGGGTTGGTCGATTGCACTTAGTTTGGTTTTTAGGTTTTTCTCCGTAGTTGGGGGGTGGCGGAAGTTTCCACTGTGGCCACATTTCTGGTCCTTTACCAGCATGCTGGTAAAGAAGGTTTTTAATAGCCAGATCAGCGGAATTTTCCGCAGTTGAGGCATATCTAAAGTCTATACCTTGATCACTACAAATTTCCTTTAAGCGATTTTCAGAATGGCTTGAGTTTCGCAGAACTAATCCAGTACAAAACACATTTAAAACCGGAATCAATGTTAATTTCTAACTGTTTTTGTACAAAGGCTAAACAACGAACACCAATAAGTACTGCTAGAAGTTCTAATTTTGGTAAAGTTATTCCCGTTATTGGGGCAAGGCGAGTTTTGGCAAAAATTTAATTTACCCGACATTCATAGTCGTTCAGGAGTCTCCGATAAACTGCTGCTGAATAGGCTCGCATGGAGGAGTCCCAGAAACAAAGTAATTGTCCACTGACCGGTTTAGCGCCAAGAATTCCTATAAATCTTGTAATATTGAGACTATCCATGGATTCCATAGTTTTGGTAGTATCATCCCATTTTGCCGATGGCGGCTTGTCCCATTCAACCTTCTCTTTCCATAAATCCTGGAGAAAGAACTTTGCTTGTACCGTAATTGGTGCTGAAATTCCCAGGGGATCGAAAATGGATGATATCACTTTAAGAACCTCTCGCTTGGTGTTAGCGGCTGTAAACTCCTGTGGACTTGGACAGACAATGGTTAGTATATCAAATTTTAAATTCCAAACAATTCCAAGAACTTTGATATTATCTTTACCACAGATGACATTGGTTGAAACTTCCTTCATAAAGTCACTACAGTTAGATGTCCACTCTCTAGGATTCATAGAAGCGGACTGAAATATATCCTTTGATTCTTTGTAGCAACATTTAGCATCTTCTAAATTGTCCCAGCCTGTGATAACATTATCGACATAAAGATTGTTTTTGGTCTCGTTACAACTTGTGGCCTTGTATTTGTTCAGATGAAACAGAATTGTGGCACCTAGTAGAAACGGACTGGATACAATGCCGAAAGGTATACGTTGGACGCGATATACCTGTAAGTTATTTTCAACATGCGTGTTCGATGGATCTTTCAGCCAAAGGAATCTGGTAACATCTGTCGGCTTCTTGCAAACCAACCTGAAGAAAGGCCTTTTCAATGTCCGCAATTAGAGCAATGGCACGAATTCTAAAACTAAGTATAATACCACACAAATCACTAAGAATTACCGGACCTCGGTATAGGCAATCGTTCAAACTAGCACTTTGTTGAGATACTTTAGCAGATGCGTCGTAAACAACTTGTACCTCAGTGGTAGTTTTACAGGGCGTCATTACAGCATGGTTGGGAATGTAATGCCTTTTGTTACTGGAGTTATAAGATACCTTTTCGATAATTCCTTTCTGTTCTTGTTCCTGTATAATATTCTGATATTTTTCAAGTAGCTCTGGACATTTCCTTAGTTTAGATAGAAGAAACTTCAACGTCCGACCGCGAGTTCTCGGTTTTCTGGTAAATCAGTTATTTCTTTTTCCAAGGCCATGTCACATAATATCTGTCACCATTCATGTAAACATTTTCGTTAAATTTGTCTAGTGCTTTGTCATCAGATTTATCGACTGGAGAGTCAGTTACGCCTATTGTTTCTAAATTCCAAAACTCAACATTTGGCTTGACTGGGACTTTGAAGTAGCTGGGATTTGACTGAAGTTCTGCATACATTCAAGCTGTAGTTGTTGAGAAGTTATAAGTTGCTGTGTTTGAATTTGAAGATTGGTTTGCATTTCAGCGATTTTTACCATATGTCTTGTCTAAACCGGTGTTTTCACTGACTGGTGTAAGCCTTTTGACACTTAAGTTCATCTTCGTAAACACATAAATCTGCAATACAGTCCGTGACATTTTCACACAAATCTAATATATTGTTTTGATCTTCAAGTAAAGTTTTGATTCCATTTTAGGGTCTAGGTTCGAAAGAGAAGAAAAATATCGTTCACTTACTTCTAAAAATTTTGATAAAAAGCTTTCCACTTTTGTTCGCAATGCACACACTCGACGAACATGTTGATCCAAATTATCTTCATCCACGTGTTCCTGGCGAAGAGTACGTGCGTTTTCTTGTTCCCGTGACAGTAAATTCTGGTATCTAGTTGGGAGTCCTTTAATATGGGACATACTGGATGTGACCATTTCGTGACGTCTGACATGAAGTTATTGAAAATAAAAATATCTGCAACGATGGATCCAAACAATGTCTAGAGTTCAATATGAAGTAGCGTTGAGTTTCTTGCACTAGCTGATGTCTGGATAGTCCCGGGTTTCTGAACGAAGGTGGGCAGTTAGTAGTAAATGTTAATGAATGGCTACTTGACAAAAGAAACTGGATTTCGGAAACTTCTATAATATTAAAAGCCATACCAATACAATGGAAAACTATGTTAGAAAGTAGCCATTCTATTACAACAACAGTTAGAATGCCAAATTACCTTTGTCTTGACGATAAAAAGTATATAGATATTCGTCAACCTCTAGTTTCAAATAAATTCATCTATAAGTTATGTGTAGCTAAGCGCTATCAGAAACCTTTCGTCCACAGTAAGTGGGCAAAAGAAATACAGGTATCTATGAATATTGATTTCTGGTCTCAAGTGTACTGTTTTATTTACTACTTTCTGAAAGAAAGCAGATCTTTTAGTCTGCATTGGTTTTAACATACCTATATCATTAAAATATATTGTTATAGGATACAAAATAGTCTTTGCAGATTACAACGAATTTAATATTATAACAACTCTTGCTGGATTTTGTATTTACAAAAGCTACATAGTTAGTGAACAAACACGAGCTGGACACGCTTACATGTCAGAACGGACTCCTTTGTCGGGCAATAAACTAGAGATGTTTATTATGTGGTAAACATTTCGAACTGTGATTAATAAAATGTTTTACAGCTCATCACTTGTACATGTAAGAAGTGAATGAAACAATATGTTTGGGGAAGATATAAAAAAAAAAAAACTTTGCCTTATAGCCAGCCATCATTTGAGCTCCATTAGGCTACAGCTCATATCCACAATAGCTGAACATTGCTCCCTTCCACTTCATTCGATTAAAGATCATTTTGAACTCATGGTGATTGAAATACGAAAACCACCAGTTCTTCTTTTAGATTCGGAAATCAAACAGAGACGTTGTATTCATTGGGAACCTGACAAATGGTCAAAATAAATAAATAAATAAATAAATAAAAAGATATCATTCCTTTTGTATTCCAATATGACAATTCTGGCACCCGGTTTACTAGTCTCCTTATACGGGAATATCAAAGTCTTGTACCAAAAATGGCCGGTCCTCTGTCACTAAGACCCATTATAGGATACAGGAGAAACAAACTGTAAAGAATCTTCTGGTTAAGGTGAAACTTTCCTCTGTATCAGGCAACTTGTAACTCTCATTCTCCTATCCCATTCATTGATTTTTAAATATCAGCTTGTAAGTTAGCCACAAAACCTCGAGAGTAAGATCTGATTAGAAACCTGTCTATGGGAGTTCATTTAGATTGATCAATTTAAATTAATCGACATCTCTTTGCCAGTGTGATAAATTTTCAGACATATATAGAACTCGAAGATTATTTCAACAATTAATCTTCAAGTCCTCACATCGCCTCATGGCGTCGTTTGTGTTGCTGCACGCACTAAGAACAAACAGCTAGGACTCGTCCAAAGCATTGTTGCAGGATGAGGAAAGCACAATTGTCATTGTTGGATTGTAAAACTGACTTGCATATAGAATTTTTACATGTAAGGTCCTGAGGGGGGCAACTCTATCGATAATAGCATACCTCGTATCGTTTCACGTACATTTCCTTTCTGTACTTGAATTTATATGTTTTAAAAATAACAAGATACATAAGCATAACATGTTTTTGGATGTTTGTTCGACTTTGATTTTGAGCTTGTAGGTAAAATATGGATAATAACATTTTCTCAGACATATTAGTTAAATTTTTGAAAATTAGGTCTCTGTCTCTTAACATGATAATTTTTCAAGGGGTCGATCGCATACTATTGTACCGTTACATATAAGTGAAATAACCTCGAATGGTTAAACACCAATCAATCAATTAATTGATTTTTGGACGGAGAGACTGCAAATGACAGGGTCCTCTGAAAAGCACAGATACTGACAAAAGTACTCAGTGTAGATCGACACAAATGGCGGATAAAATACAAGATATTGATTTAAAACAGATTTATGAATATTCCCAAATTAGTGCTTCGTTATAACTCTTGTTGGTTTCATAAATTAATAAAAACACAACAACAAATAGTAACACATTTATATTTAAAAATACACATTTAATAAGGACCACATATTTTACTCCTTTCAGCCAGTAGAGGATATCGACAGCTGTAATATTAACAGGGTCGTTGTTCAGTGGTTAGCCTAAATGACTACTGATCTTTCTTCGATGTACCAGTTACTGGATCGTATCCCATCGTCGAACTCCAGTTATATGTAGGAGTCGTACGAGGTGACTTCGGCAATCGCGGGGGTGGTTTTTGCGAGTCTCAAGCATCTACAGGTTAAGCGAAACTTCCCTCTCGATGAGACAATTTGTAACTCTCATTCACTGGGCCGACTGGCTATAAGGACAGTTTGTTTGAAGGGTAACAATGTATTACGCGACCTTAGAATTACAGGGCCCTAACTAACATTTTGGTCAAAAATGAGTTTGATACTGGATAATATTGGGATTACAAAGGTCTATCCACTAGTAGGAGAGTATTATGTGAAATTCATCGGTCTTATGTCCACAACAGAATTACAAAGTTCCAATTCTATAATGGGCACCTTCTTCAAAATAATAGGGTTCTATCTGCAACTTTCCACCAATGAGGCTTAGGCTTAGCTAGAAAGGAAGTTTTTAGAGGACCAATAAGATTCAATAATAAGGATGTGCACAAGTAGCAATTGAACTTTGCAAGCATTTTTCTCAAAACGACCAAAATGTTAGTTACAACCCTGTAATTCTAAAATCGCGTGTTGTCTTTACTTAACACTGAAGGAAGATTCACTTTCCAGCAGTATCAAAACGCCTTACATCTTATGGTCGTGCTGATGGGAGTTAATGTTAGAATACACCGCCGTCATACAAGTGACATAACCTTAAGCACGGCGTAAAACATCAATCACTCATTGAACCAACCCCTCTCCTTCTTTGGGCAATTTTTATTTCTTTTGAATATCAGCATGTAGGTCAGCTACAAAATCTCGAGAGTCAGGTCTATTTAGAAACTTGTCTCTGGGGGTTCATCTGGTTAATAAAATGATTCATCCGCTTTAATTAATCAACATCCCTTTGCCATTGTGATTAATTTTCAGAAATACAAAACTCATGGATAGGTTTATTTTGAAACTTCTTTGATTATTTTCAACAATTAAGTTTTGACCCTTCATATCGCCTAATGGAATGGTCTATAAGTATGCCACATCAACTTAGAACAAATAACTTTCTAAGTTATTCTAAGGGAGGTAACTTTGTTGATAAAGGCATACGTTGAATCGTTCCTCATACATTTGCTTTCTGAATTTGAACTTATATGTATGAAAAGCAATAATATACATAAGCATTACATGTATTTGGGTGTTTGTTCGACGTTCCTTTTAGGCTTGTAGATAAAATATATATAATTACATTTTATCAAACATATTAATTAAACCTATTAAAATTAGGTCTCTCTTTCTTAACATGATAACTTTTCAAGTGGTAGATCGCATGCAATTGTACCGTTACATATAAGTGAAATAACCTCGAACGGTTAAACACCAATCAATCAATTAATTGATTTTTGGACGGAGGAACTGCAAATGACAGTGTCCTCTGAAAAGCACAATTAATAACAGAAGTACTCAGTGTAGATCGACACTAATAGCGGATAAAATAGCATTAGTTTACTGTAGCCGGGTTTATATGTAAAGAGAAAACGCTATACGTAAGCAAAACATATATTTGGCTGTTTGTTCGACTTTGATTTTACACTGGTGGACAAGTTATAGATAATGACATTTTCTAAAACTGCCATATTACTTAAACCTTATTATATTATATTACTTAAAGGTAATCTCTGTCTCTTAACATGATAACTTGTCAAGTGGTCGATATCGTATAGATAATTGACTAACAATATAAGGCTTAGTGCCTTACTGTTGGACCAAAATATAGACTGAATTGAATGGCCTTTCATTTAATGCCTATTTGAGACACTTAAGGTTGTGTCATATCCCATCAATGGGTCTATCACATGCTAGCGTACGGTCACATAAGTGAAATAACCTTGATTGGTTTAACACCAACCAATCGATTAATCGATTTTTGTACGGAGGTTCTGCGTATTACAGTATCTTCGGAAAAGGTCAAGAAATGACAGAATCAACTGCATCATTACTAATGGTGGATACACGACGATAACTAAATTTATTAACGATCGTAAGAAATATATTTCCCTTAGACGTCCTTTCTCTCTGATGATTGGACGTTTTCTCTTCTGTGGTTTTTGTCGATTTAGTTTACATTTTGTTGCATTATTATTTAGAAAAATAAAGCTCCAAACTCACATTAACTATAAGCGTCGTCTGTAATTATGCTAAATTCACTAGCAACAGAAATCTAGGATTTGTTTGTCGCAATTTTGCATGCGGGGAGGAGGGGCATCGTTTTTTAGGGTTGGATTGCAAAATTTGAAATCTTCATGCATACAGACGTTTTATCTGAATGGTACATGTATTAAGGTGTTGCTAGACCCCTTGTGCTAAAAATGGAAATATAGCTTTTTATCCTTTGTATCTAAAGTTAAACATTCATAGTTTTTGATAGTTAAAAAAAACCCTTCAAATTTCAATTACAAATAGTTCAATTTAAACCAAAATTTAGTCTTTCAGTGAAAATATCGCAGTCAGTGAAAAGGTGTTAGAGATTAATTGGATTACCACAGCAGACTAGGCTCCTCGCTGTCGGTTTTTTTTTCTCATATGTGGAGGTGTAGTTCCAGTAATGAATGGTTCATTGATTGATTGGTTGGTGTTTTACGCCATGCTTAAGGGTATTTCATTTATATGACGCTGATGTATTCCAACAGTTCTTGACACTATAGCACAAGCAAGATGAGAAGCGTTTCCATAATGTTGGAAACTAAATTTTCTTCCAGTGTTAGGTAAAGACAGTATTTCTACTTTTCAAACAAACTGCACTTAGCCAGAGGACCAGTAATGAATGGAATAATATTTGTATTACACCAAAATATCTGACTGCATAATAGAACAATACATTGGGCTTAACCCCTTACTGTTGGATCAAATATAGACTAACTCAATGACCAATCTTTAAATGCCTTTTTGAGACACTTTAGATTTTGTCGGATTCCACATAGAAACTTGTTTATTTCTCGAAAACGGTCCATCGTAGAATTTGCTTTAAATTTGTGACAATTTAAACAGGGCTGTTGGCTAAAAAAAGTGCTTCGTTTACGAGTTTTACAAAAGGTTTTCTGAAAGATATGTTTTGTGTTTTTATACGATTTCCTAAGGCTAGACAAAAAAAAAAGTCCACTGAAATTGTTCTAAATAAAATTTCAAGAACATGAAGCACACATTTTAGTTCAAGGAATAATCTACAAAATATACTTATTTGTTTGATGTTCAAGTAATTTCATTCAGAAAAGTAAAACTCCAAAAATGCTCTATATTTTTTTCTGTCTACATTAATTCAATTTGCAACAAGTTTGAAAATTATTATTATATCTTGAAAATATCAAAATATATGTAATATTAAATATCCAAGCTTTCAAAATATATATATTATATATATACATACATATTAATGTAATTATATTTAGACCTATATTCTGCGTCAACATGGGCTTAGAAAAATTGTTCTCCTCAAAATCAACCCAGGATTACAACAAGCCTTTAAGGGAGGTAACTCTGTAAATACTGGCATACATCGAAACTTATCCAATTCATTTGTGAGTTTCTGAGTTTGTATGTATCAAACATAACAATAATATATATTTGTTCATAAGCAGAACATGCATTTGGAGGCTGATTCGACGTTATTTCTATATTTGTGGACAATATGCAGATAGTGACATTTTCGTAAACGATATTACTAAAACTTATTACAATTAGGTCTCTGTATGCTAGCATGTTAACTTTTCAATTGGTGGATTATATTCTATAGATTCGTTACATAAGTGAAATAACCTTGAACGGTTAAACACCAATCAATCAATTAATTTATTTTTGTACGGAGGGTCTGCAAATGACAGCACCTTCTGAACAACGAATTAAAGGACAGAAACACTGGTAAAAATGGCGTGGTATACGTCAGCTTGTTACCACTCCGACAATCTTCTGTGTGCAAGTGCACAAAGCTAGGTGTAGCATTTTTAGCCGGATTAATTTTCCGTAATTTTATATATCGCTGTAAGGAATCTTCATGTAGAATTTTGTCATTTGTATTTTTCAGCATTTCTGAACACTTGACAATTCAGAATTTTTGTTTTAGATTTAAAAATTACGTATGTTTCTCCCAAGATTATGTGTATACCTATGGCTGGCTAATCCATAGGCAAACAGATTGGATTTAAGAGACGGATTATGCACTTGTTTATACCTCAAGCCAGTAAAAGACACGCCAAAGGGTGTGTGGACGGATCAGTTCAGCAATTCGTGTGTTAATTGCGCACATGTCCAAACTTTCTCAACCATGCTTACGATGAACTAATCTTGTATGAAATAAAGACATTCTGGAGATGGGAGATAACACTGGGAGATTTCCTTTTTCATTTTATTTAAATTTTAATCACAGGCCACCACGTTACATTTGCAACCAGTTGTAGTTGAAAACAAAAAAGGAATATTTTTGCCTCCATTTACAGCCGAGGTATCTGTACGAATACAAAAGAGTGAAGTCCTGTTCCGACATGCTTATTTCGATTTGCTAATTCAGTCATACCAGGGTAGTAGAATAAAGGTTTATATCGCCAGCTCAGGCCTCCTTTTGCTCTATGTGGTCAATTTGGAATACACAATCTAAAGTTGAGCTTCAGATCTCATCACGGCTGATGATTCCAAGTTTCCTCAGACTATCCCGAAGAACGGATTAAGCCTTCACACTTGGAATGCTAATCTCTAGTCTCCAGTTGCGTCAGAACGATCATAGGGCACTTTGATGTGGGTTAGTTGTACCTTCTCTTTATAGCTCCATGCTCAGGTTCAACAAGTGTTCTGTGTTAGAGTTCCTGGCCTGAGAAAAACCACCAATTAAAAAAAAAAAGGACAATTTCCCAATTTAAGTAACATGGGTGAAATTGGTAAAATTGAAAATTGAAAAATAAAGCTCTTTATAGCTTTATGGAATACTTGACTTACTCGACACGGGAAAAAAAACCTGTGTTAAAACACAATACATTTATTTTATATGGCATTCACTTGGCTTTAACTCTAAAGGTATTGTTGAAATCAGTGAACTTGTAACTTAAATACAAATTTTTTTTCAATTTTTACCAAGTTCACCCATGTTCCCTTTATAGCTCCATGGGTATTCTGAATAAATCTTACATTAGTTTTGTGTTTTTGCAATTATCCATTACTTTGTACACGTGAAAAGGTGAGTGTCAAAACGACTGACCCTATGGGGCTAATCTCAACACCTTGCAAAAACTTGGGATATAGTACATTGTATGTAGATACATACTATATCTCAGAATAACAAACAGATTAGCGACATGATGTGTGTATTTAGAACTCCTTATTATGACACTAAAGGATACGCATATGACCTACATATTGTAACAAGCAGACGAACTGCAACATTACATATATAGAGAACTACCATGGGTTCGATATGCAATACAAAACTCCTGTCAGAATTATCCGAAGTGAATAATGGCCAAGTTACAGTATCAGCGTGTGAGAATACCTTATATGTAGCGGATTTTATAGGCCAAATTCAACATTTTGGATAAACACTGTCAAATGAGTAAAAAGTTGAAAACATTTTAATTTCAGCAAAGTTAGATTAATGTTTTATTAAAATATACAGTAAATCAGAAAATAAACAATAACATTATTCAGTAAACTGCAACTTCTTCAATTTTATTACAAATTACCCTTTTTGTAACAATACAAAAAGCTGTTACAATAACAGTTGAACATTGTATATTAAAATGTGTATCAACAACAAACTCAAACTAAAAAATATTTCACATATTTCCTCAGATCATAATTTCTTTACCAATACATTAACAAAAAGATTCCAGAAAATATAGTCAATTTTGTTTAATAGGAGTTTTCAATTTAATGTATTCCTCTCTTATGTCTTCAATCATGTATATTGGTTAATGGGCGAAGCAACACCTTAACGCCACTGGCAACAAACAAAGACAATATAGCAGAAATTACAAAACAGTTTGGTTTCCCGTGCAAGACTTCAATTGCCTCAGATCAGAAATCACCTGGGCACAGGAAGCTCTGATGAAGCAAGCACAAGCCCCAATAAGGGATTAGAATATGCAGGCAGTCCAGACAAGTTGGCTGAACAATATTTAATTGTGTGTTTGTTTGATCGGGATATAAAGCCATACTTATGGTTATTTCACTCATATTTCAGCATTCGACTTGCCAGCGCAACTGGTGTAGGAAATCACGCTCGACAATATTTACATAATATATACATATTAATCTTACATCAACATGTACCACATATTAAATTACAGTATTATTTTTTATGCAGTACTTTGGGTCATTTACCTCATACATGTTATATAACGAGACTTCAGTTGATATTCATCTCTCTTACATTGAAGCATTAAGAAAGTCAAGAATCTGAGCTCTGTTTTTGTCTCTCTGAAAATAAAAAAAAATGATTCTTCATTTATGAAAGTTTGGTAGGACACTTAGTTTTGCTACTAGGTTAAAACTATTCTTGTCTTTTTTTTTTTCCTTTTAAGCCCATGAGCACAAGTTCAACAAATCAACTTCAAACCCTTAACAAGAGGCATCTTACATTGTATATGGTTGATTGATTGTTGTTTCATACCATGCTAAAGGGTATGTTTTGGTAATGTTGGAAAGTTAGTCTTCCTTGAGTGAAAAGTATAGACAGCATTGCTACACTCTAAAGTAACTGCTATTAGTCAGAGGGCCTAATATATAGGGAGATTAATATATTAATTAATTAATCAGCTGATTAATGCTCTTGGTCGTATTGGACTATTTATATAAATGTATCAGAAACATGTTATCAGTGTTTAATAATTCAAAAGCAAAAATTAAATCCCTTTACCTCTTTGTCTTTCTTGCTTTTCTTGACCTTCAGTTTGAGCTTTTTGCCGGACACTGAACTCCTGGCAGTTTCTGAAGTCTTCAAGTGCTTGTCCTTTTCCCTCATGAACTAGCCATGCAAAATAATATATGAGATTTCAAATACATGTGAGCTTATAGAGTAAACAACATACCACAAAAAATACTTACGTCATCAGAGAATAATACTCATACTGCCTTCACGATCAATCAAAATGGATTCAACAGGTCAAATTGCAACTAACTACATGTCAAGCAAGTTGACTGATACTTGCATATCCCTGTCAAATTTCAGCCAGACCTGACTAAACATTACACAGCTGCAGGGTTTTCCTACACATGCGATGTGAAAGCCGATAACTTGAAATGATGACATAGCTTAATTTAGATCTCTATCAAAAATGTGGAATAGCCGACAGAATAATCGATCCAAGCCTCGCAAGTGACAATTCTATTTGAACTGGTAGGGAGCTAGCATTTTGTCAATTGACTGTCAATCCTAGCTCTGCCCAGAAGAAAATGAAAACGAGAGGAGAAGTGATAAGGGGTCGGTCCAGCACAGCTGCCACTGAGCCACAATAGAAGACACCTTGCTGATTTAAAAGGCCTTTGTTTGTGCCTTCATTCATTCATCATTCAAGTTATAAGATGGTCATGCATTCCAATAGTAATTACCACACTGAGTGACAGTAACATTAAATGTGAAGTGTTTTGCCTGGTGAAAATCTTCCTCCAGTGCTGAGTAAAGACTGGATGACTATGCCCAGAGTACGTAAATTTATTAAATCCCAATTATCCCAAATGGTGCATATATGAATAATGTTGTAATTGATGAGATAATGCCTAAAGTGGTCCTTCATTCCCTGTCCCGCTGCT
>JAQQZZ010111566.1:0-15378 GCA_030265115.1 Mopalia vespertina | reverse complement strand
CGACATGTATATGTATTAAGGGAGCGGTGTTAATATAGGCAGTGAGCCTGTTCACCAATCCCATTTTCTTTTTTGTGGAATAAAAATAATGTTTAAACCAAACACCAATCAATCAATCAAGCAATATGAATGTTTTGGAAAATGAGTGTTTCTTCAGCGTGATAGGAAGATACTGCCCATAGAGATGTGTAAATATCATGGAAAATATTTCACATTCTGATTTACTGTATGGCCACTTTAAATTAAAACCAGTCAATTTCCATTAAATTTTACACTTAAAAGAATGAAAATAACAAAACAGAAATAGTTTGGGGAATACCCTAAATCACCTAAAATGTCATTGGAAAACATCAGGATTTCTCCGAGAAATATATTTGTTTGTTGAGATGCTATAATACTTTCATAACTAGCAAAAAGGTAGCAGTAAACAAAGTGTTAGGTCTTATACTGTATCTATGAAACAAGAAATTAACAAGGAGCCCTGAAAATACAATTATATTTTTAATTTGCCTCTAACAGGATAATCCAAAATTTGAAGATACTGCAAATAACATTTTAAGAAACAGCTTCAAACAGCCAATTTATCCAAAATACTTATTTAAGGGTTTAATTCCACTTTAAAAAAGTGAACAAGCACATCATTCAACTATTTCTGTGACTAATGTGGATATCAGCAAGTACACGTTAGAATTAGAATCTTGGGTTAAAATTGTGGAGACAAATGTAGACAATCTAATAAAAGTTATCTTTATAACTGCAAATAAACATAGGACATTTTGGGAGACATAACATAAAGAAAAACCAGTTTCTGTTTTATTGTGATTTGCCAAAAAAAGAAGAAATAGGAGTTTGGGATAGTTAATGTGGTGTAAAGCTCTGATGAATTGATCAATAAATTTTTAAGCCCTGGTTTGAATAGCTGCTGTAAATTCTGTAATTATTTTCACACATTGTGGTGGAGGGTTGGGAGGGAGCTTCCTCTTGCCCTGGTGCTCACAGAGCTAAGGGGCAACATGAAGATGATATGTTTATAATGTTTTTGTATTACGTGCTGCGATTGTATCTTGTCTTGTTGCCACTGGTGTCATGGGTGATTTCCTCCATCCATTGAGCTGGCATGCCGTTGTATGGGTGAAATGGCGATAAACCCCAATCAAATAAACAAACAAACAATCACACAATTTGCATTTGCATTATTCATACGTTATCAATGATACACATAAAAGTTTCTAAATTTCCAGGTATTTTGGATGAAAGATGGCAAACTGCCCCCTGGTGGTGAGAACTTCACGCTAATGTCCATGAATTACAAGCCGTCCAATGAGCTGAGAAAGCTAAACTTCTCAGCTATCAATCTACAGTATGCTGATGTGTCTAACAAAGACTTAAGGTAAGTGACCATTGTATCTTTACCATAAACACTAACCTGCCAATCAACCAACCAAAACACTAACCTGCCTACCAACCAACCAACCAACCAACCAACCAAAAGTCAACAACCAACCAAAACCAACCACGCAACCTGCCAGACCACCCACTCACCAACAAACCACCCAGAATCGAGCAACCGAGACCTACCAACCAGCTAACCAGATTTGAAAAAAATAATTAACTTAAATATTATTTTTCATATTGCTGTTTGTAGGCAGCTGGAGCATGACAACATAACAGTGAATATTTATATGGTGAACACTGTGTGGATGTTCTCACTGTATTGGTGTATCGGCGTTAACTACGTGTCCACGGATATGTGTCAAATATTCGAGACCATTGAACGACCCGTCTGGCATCTGGTGAGAATTTTAATCCATTCAAATTTCTATAATATTTATTTTATGTTTAAAAGTCATGACTATTTAGAATATAATGTAAAGGACCAGTCCATAAACTGCCATGTGGACCAAAGTCCTTTACATTACAATATAACAAGCCAAAATTGCCACTTAAATGACTATTGCCATAGGTTTGTGGTAAGGCTAATGTCAAATAGTATGCTCAAAATATATATTGATGTATGTAAGAGCAAAATATGCATTACAGTTTTGCTGGACCCCTGGATTGACTTTGTGGAAAATGGTTTTTCTAATCCCATTATGACTTTGAATATAAGTCACAACATTATGTATATATATATTTAATGAAGGTCCTTAAATAACTTTTAAAATTATTACAATTTGAATTAATTTCAACAGAAAAAAAAAATACAGTGCATTTTTGGTGCTTTATTTCTCAACAAGTTAGTTTATTTAGTAAAATAGCCCTTGAACTTAAAAAAGGTGCATCATTTTTTTCAAAATTTTGCCTAGATAATTCAGTGGACTGGTTTGTCTACATAAATGTACAAAATGTATCTTTTGGAAGCATTTTAAAACATCTTATTGTAACTTAAACAAACTTTAATACTTGTCATAACTTGTCTTTTAGAAAATGAATATAAACAGTATTTTCATTATTTTGAGATAACACTTTCTTAGTTTGAACAGATTCTAGTTCAGAAAATCCCAAAATAACGAAAGTACTGTTGTTATAACTTGTCTTAATTTCGCCTAAATTGTAAATAAAGGAGAATGTTTGATGCTCACCTTAATTATATGCTTCTAGGGCTCTGAATTAGTCTCCTTCATAGCACTCATTGAAACTAATCATTTTCTTGTGTACCCTTTACTAAAAAAATGAATTTTAGAATTATCAAAATTTAATAAAACTATTTTGACAGCCTTTGTCGTCATGAAAAGTCTTTCTTTTTTAAACAAATGTTCTGATTAAAATTGAACTGCAATAAAATATCCACGATGTGGCTCTGGCAATCACGGGGGTGGTTTTTACGAGGTTTCTTCTCGGTTTGCCACTGTAATAAGGCAAGGAACAGTATGCAGTAGACAATCCGTCGTCATATAAGTGAAATACCCTTGAGTACGATTTTAAACCCCAATCAATCACACAAACAATAAAATATCTAATTTTTGGAGTTTGAGAGGGAATTGTTGAATATAAGCGAAAATTGAGTTTTTATTGAATTTGAGGGGCCAGTATTATGCATTTAAAAAACAAAAGAGACAGGTGTTGCATGTAGGTATCTACATGTATGTAACCTACCAAGTTATTGGAAATAAAATGAAATGCTATTAAATTAACTTTGTTTAATTACTCCTCAGAGTCTACAGAACAACCTAATACTATGGGTCACAGTCGATGTAATATCAGCCATTTTAGTGGTGGCAATCTTCATTATCCAGAGGTAAGAAATATATAGCCTGTCTTAATTATTGCTGGGAGAACTTCAACCTGGCAAAATACATCACATTTTATGGATGGGCTAATGTCAATTACTGTTGGTATACACTGCCGTCATATAGGAGAAATACCCTAGATCACAGCATAGAATGTACTCATCACTTAACTTGGTTGGAGATTAACCAAATTGTTCTTATTGTTGTGTTTGTGTCAATTACTGTTGGAATACAGCGCCTTCATGCAAGTGCAATACTGTTGATTATTGGATGAAACTCTAATCAAGAGTTGATCGAATTCTCTTCAAGTCTTCAAGCTACTGAAGCAAAAGGCGGACCAGAACCTGGTCAATCTGGTCATGCAATGTTACTTATTGTGACAATGGTCAGTCCAATCACCCCAGTCTGCTGTTGCAAGAATGGCTAGACAGACCTCTAAAGCCTTATGGTGACATTTTGAAAGTGAACTGCTTTTGTTGGTGGCTTTTCTATTTGTATCGTAAACAGGGTCAGGAAGATTGCATAAATAATGGCTGGAGTTAAAATTTAAAATACTACAAAATTGAAGTTATTTTGAGATAATACTACCTACAATAGGTAATCGAAAATATTAAGATAAATATGTGAAATGATTTCCTCTAAAGTCTGATCTGACTCGTGTATTGTGTAAATATGTACAACATTTTACAGTTGTTTCTTTTTGAATAATGAATGCTCCCTATCAAATAACTAATTTGTTTTTTGCTTTTTATTTGTTACTATCCAGAGTTCGTCTGTATGGCACCAAGTTTAACCCCGAGACTTTATCTCTACAATCGGGAAGGACAGACAACTCTTATGATCATATGTACAAGTCAAAGAATATGAAACAGAGGCTATTAAGGAGTGGAGAGTATTTCGAAAACACTCTAGAACAATCAAACGGCTCTTTGAACAGTTCAACTTTGGCAGTAGGAAGTTACTGTTTACATACAATGAATGGTAGGGATCAAAGATCGCCATCTGTGGAGAGTGCAGCACATTCTACAACTGCCGAAACGCAAAATGCCGAGGTTAGAACAGAACTACCTTGAGAGAAAACTGAATCATTGGAGTGGATTGTGCACAAAGGAACTGGTTCCTGATAAATTAGATAGCTTTTAGTTTGGAAGATTGCTCTCACAAGAGTGTCAGGGTCAAACTGTCCAAAAAGTCCTAGCGGAAATTACTTTAATTGGAGATGAGAGGAACAGATGTCTGTTTATATATTCCATGATGATCTTAGATTTAAAACTGAAAAATCACGTCCAAATTTGTTGTAAAATTTATAGAAGTTCATTAACAAGAATTTTCAGCAACTGTATTGTTGATCTTTAGCACACCAGAAGTTACTCCTTGGTCATGATAAAACGTCACACTGAGTTGCTTTAATATTTCAATTCCCCACAACAAGACGCATACAGGAAGTTATCTGTATTTTCAGCTGAGGATATGGTCTTAAAACTAACTCCGGCACGCTGTCCCATTATTTATAAATAAGCAGCCCATCCAGTCTTTGGGTAGGTGTTGGGTGCACAAGGAATTTAATGATGATAATGAACCTTTGTCCCTTTCTTTAGCCAGTTAATACAGAGGGCTATGATATTTTCTGTTGTTATTTATCATATTTGAGCTTGAGTTAATCCTGTTTTAATTTTGCTTTTGTTTTAAATTTGTTTTTTATTATTTTACGAGAAAATGGACATTTTATGAAGTTGCCAAGAATCATACTTTATTATTTATTCTTCATTGTACATCTGATTTCATGGTACATCTGATTTCATTGTACATCTGCTTTCATTGTACATCTGACTTCATTGTACATCTGACTTCGTTGTACATCTGACTTCTAGATGACTTCTAGCTGACCTATGTCTAAATGATGTCCTCAACCTGAATGGCTCTATTTTGTGTTTTGATTGTTCTGCTGACAAGCTGACTGTTTGGGCCCCACCTCTTCCTGATGGATATACGGGGCAAGTTGCTATGGCTCCCGTATTACCTGTGACTGTTTGCTGTTGGAAAACATGGCCGTTCTATAAGTGCTAAAATCTTGAGCATGACATTAAACACCAACCAGTCTCCAGTATTCTACCCCTCCATCCACCCGCCGTTCATAATTAGTCTCAGCTTGATTTGCTGAACTCTGTCATCATTTCAGACTGAAGACAGTCATATGTAAGATTACCTGCCATTGTAGGAAAATTGTAGAAAAAATCTTACTAACAAACACAAGAAGTATACAAAATTCTTGAATCATATAGAAGTGTTTGTGTTTGATTAAGACGTGGAGACTAAACCGGCCAAACTTGAATATTCTAAATGTTAACACTCTCGTTGTGAAGAGACCAACATGTGCATATTCATTTGCACTTTTAACAAATATATGTAAAGAATGCCGACTTAACTGTGTGCATAAATATGCTTTGTACTAGTGTGAGAATACAACGTATTTGAGGAATGTGGCAACATTTTCTTGAAGACCATTCAGGTTGTTGTGATGTAAACAACAGTTGGTAGTGGAACAACAAATTTATGTATATAGGAACTATCTTCTTGTTCACAATGGTTCAGCAAGGTGAATATAGTCATTGTGTACAATTATGCTCTGTGAATGAACAAAATGTGCCCAGAATGTTGAAATTGTGCTTTATTCCTATAGTGTGCTTGGCAAAATGTGAACAGAGCAGAAATTGTGGAATTGACTTAATTTGCCTTTATTTGCTACATGTATGTGGTGCACAAGGCAAGGACAGAAAAGAGTGTGTGTATGTTGTTACAAAATTCATAAACTTAAAGTTTATTATAATGTATTTCACACAGGAAGAAGGAGGGTTTTTTTTGCGCATTATTTAAAGTGCTCAGAATAGGGACATGGGGAGTGTTAAGGATCATAAAATGCAAACCATTGTCCTGGAAACCTAAGGAATTGGACAAAGTTTGCCTAATTAGACTGTGGCCTGTGGTGCTGTGTGAATTTTATGTCTAACATCAAAGAAGTTAGCAAAATAAAGAATCTGTTTCTTTAAACAAGTGTGCCGAATTCAACTATGAAATTATCAAGACAGTGAAGTCCTAAAATGTATTATATTGATATGGGCAATGCTTGTGTGAAGAAAAACTTTCCAAGAAGGGGAATTCAATGTACTCAAACAAATGCCCAAAGTGTGGAGAATTCTGCTGTGAAGGAATTGAAGTTATCCTTTTAACTACATTTGATGAAATCAACAAATATGCAATATGTTGCTGTCAAAGTCACCAAGCAAGTGAAATGATTTTAATTTTGTAACAAAAATGTATTTGTGAACTCGTCAGGAAAGTGAACAAAGTTCATGTTAAGAACTGATTGGAAGAGTGAAGTAGGTTTTTTGTGAAATTGTCTAGAAGGTGAACTGAATTCCTTTCAAGATATGATTGGAAGTGTTGAATAGGTTTTTGTGAACTCGTCAATCAAGCGAACTTTCAAGAACTACTCATCTACTTAAAAAAAGAATAGGCAAATTATGGAATAGTCTACATGTAGCTCATAACGTAATTGTACTGAGTGTATTTTTAAGAATTTATAAGTATAGATATTTTTTTTGTGGATAGAGATGAAATTCTAAGTACATGTATATCTTGGCCTGCATATGTGGACAATATGAACTTGAAATATGTTCCACTTAAATCAAAAAATCTGAACTGAATAACTACTACACGTCTGCAACACAGCAATGAAACTAAACAGCTGCATTTTGCCAAGGGCATGAAAATATCGTCCAGCACAATCCTTCTACAATGTATATTGTCGTGCAAGACTGCATGTAGTGAAAATTCAGTATCCAGATTTTCCCAAATAAATTTCTTCCGAATGATGAGACCAACTTAAAATGCATTGATAAACATTGTTTCATCAAACATTTACATGAACAAGGACAGTATAACTGCTCCCTACTTTAAACATTGATGTTAATTAAATGTATATTTATTTTAAAAAGTTTATTATATACTGGATATGGTTTAAGATGTCACTTAACTGACCATATAGTTGAAACAATGTTTGAATTTATTATATGCTGTATGCCATTGAATTCATAATTTATTTCACGGCTTGATCAAGCTCAGTTTCCAACCGTCAAACGGCTTTGGGGAGACAGGGTTTGGGGGCCCAGGGTTTGGAGAGACATGATTGGGGCCCCATATGCATAGCAACATTTTGTTTCTTACTGTGTCCAATTCACCATGGAAAGACCCTTTTCTGCTTACTGGACAACCCCCAAAATGAAGTTAATTTGTGAATTGTTTGTTTTCACACCTTTGTCCTGCACAGCTCAGGAAGACATCCAGTCAGTTAGCTTGTTAAAGTGGTATTTAGAAGCTGGGATGATAACATAACACGTAAGACTTAATGGATTTTCAACTTTTGGATTTATTGATATGTAATGTTTCAATGCAACTACTACCACCTTTTTCAAGCACTTAGCTTGAAACAGCGCTAATATCTGAAGTGAAATGTTGTGTATCAATGAACATGACAATTAGATTTGCTTATATTTTGCTGTCCTGTAAAATAAGACTAACTTGCATATAGTTAATGGGGCATACATTGGCCAAGCACTTACATGTACAGTGTTCTCTTTGGTATTTGAAACATCGAGTACTTAAAAACATACTTCCAAACGCTTCCGAAAGTGTCTAAGCACCAAGCATTTTAGTTTTTCATAAAAAGTTAAATTTAAGTATAAAAATGTACTTTGTCAAATATTTCTGCTTCAGAGACACTAGATGTATATACACTTTAACACTTTCCACGCAAACTAAAGGACACTACTGCTAGTGGCTACAGTGTAACTGACACTATACAGCTTATGGTCACAGTTACTGTGTAGACCGCAATACCGCTGTTGATCAGTCTATTAATCATCACTCTTACTTATGTCCACTTTGTAAACAGCTATTCTGCTAACGTCCACTCTGCTTTTGTCCACTTTGTAAACAACAATTTTGTTAATGTCCACTCTGCTTATGTCCATTTTGTAAATGACAACTCTGCTAATGTCCACTTTGTAAACGATAATTCAGCAAATGGTCAGTTTTGAAAATGACAGTTTTTATCCCTTGGAACGTGAAATATAAGTAAAATATCTACAAGGTATGTGCATGATTCATTATACATTCATGTACATCTACTGATTCTTGGAAGGTTTCAATGTCAACAAATTTTGTTGAAGTTTTTTATCGTGAGGTTTGCTGGGTTAAATTTTTTTTATTTGTCTTTACTGCTGAGTTGTTGGGGCTGCTGCCTATCATTGATTCAAATGTAAAAAGGTTGTCCAGTTGTGTTTTCATTTGATGATATGATCGAGCATACATGTGCATGCCATCATTAGTGCACGCCTGTCCTATACACGCAAAGGAAATAACCTCATTGCACTTTGAAGCTTTTTTATCAGCATTTGTTAATCATCTTCAATTAGCCGTAAGTTTGTACTTGTATATATTCCATGAGAGATTCCTGGTCGTTCTGCCCTCTATAGCTCAGTCAGTTCGGGTGCTGGCCCTGCTAGCTGGAGACCCGAGTTCGAATCCCGGTGGAGGCAAGCAAATTTCCATTCTCTACATTATAATTGATATATTCCTCGAGTTAACATTGGTAGTGCCTGTGCACCATCTTTATTTAAGTGAAATAACATACATGTAGAGTTCTTAATAATATATTTATTCTTTAAGTCTGTGATTACTAATACAAAACATCAAGTTACATTATTTTCCCTTGAACGTTTTTGTTATGTTTTCCTATATTCTCGGACCAAAACTGTTCTTATTTCCAAGTTTGTTTGTTTGAGATACTTGTTTCTCTTTAAGTCGTGGTGCAAATTTATTTAGTGTCTACAAGAAGGCAAATGTCTTCAAAGATTTTTTCCTTTCGGGAATTGCTGTATTCTATTGCAAGGGGTAGTTGTGACATTGCAAGTCATTTAGAATATATTTGTCAAAGACAAATCAGTTCACGGCCATGGCTTTGTGGTAAGCATGTGCGCTTACTAATTCTACTCCAATGTACCATTCACGGGATTGAGTCTGTCTGACGACCATCAGGTATATGAGTGAGTCACTCGATGTGGCTCCGACAATTGTGGGGGCGGTTTTCATGAGGTTTCCTCCCAGTTTTCCATGGGAATTAGGCAAGGAACAGTGTGAAGTGGATAATCTGACGTCATAGAAGTGAAATACCCTTGAGTATGACATTAAATCCTAATCAAACAAACAAACAACTCAAAGTAGGTCCACATTTTAATACCGATTGAAAAGCTAAATTGCAACCAAAGGTTGATAGAAGTTCATTTCTTACGAACCCAAACAAACAAAATTGAATATTTCGCTTAAAATGGTGAATGTTGAATCTATTTGAGCCAAATCAAATGTGTGTTTCAATCTGTGGGTAGCTAAGCAGCCTGTAGATTGGACTTCTATCAAATGCAGTTTATTTGGGTATAATATCTTCATATTGAAGTAGAAATAAAACTAAGCTGGTTGTTCCACTTCAGCTCCTTTAAATTACGGCACAATAATGTAACATTCTAATGTCTATTTTGTTGAAGTGTCTTTGGTACAATGTCTAAATATACATTAATAAACGGTCATAAACCGGTTTTGTGTATGTTAATATGATATGTAATATATTGTATGTTTGTTGTATATTTACAGTATTTGTTAATTGTGTGAGTATAATTCCCAGTACTAAATTTTATTTCATTATTCAGTACATTTCTCACCATTATAGGTTTTTCCACAAAATTCACAAATTTCATGAAATCATTTGGGTCCAGTTACTAAAAAAACAACGATTAGTCTCCAATAGGAGATTAAAGCAGATTAAAGCATTAATCTAGGATGAGAGATAGACCAGCAGCATGGTGTGACCTCATCAGATAGTGGGTTAAGTTTAATAGTACATTGTACTTGGATCAGCTGGACCCAGGAGATTATCTTGGTCAACTGGGGCCAATTCAAAGCACTATTAAATTTATTCTGGGATTAGATGAGATCTTCGAAAGTGTATCCCTTATCCTGGATCAGTGAATTAACAGGCTATTGGAGATTAATATTAGTTTTGAGTAACCAAGTCCTGAATGTTGGGTTTATTTTCTAGTTCCTTTTATATAAAGGGACTATTTATTTGTGCACCCCTATGTCTGTAACTGTGCAATATGATGAAATAGTAATATAAGTAATATATATATATATACAAAATTTAATATCTTTAATTATATATATTCAGAGGAACTCCTTGTATATATACATATTTGGAAATTATAACTGTTGTGTGTTTTGATGTAGGTACCTGTATATATTATAATCTTTATGATTGAACAGTCTGATAACAAGAAGTTTGTTCTGTAGATGCACTTCACAGCTTAGTATTCCCCCCTCTGATTCTTCCTTGCAAAGGGCAGTTGGGAGAGCACTTCCTGTTGCCCTGGATCTGTTTGTGATGTCTTTGTATTATTTCCTGTGATTGTCCTCCCTTGTCTTAGTTTGTAGCCAGTATGCCGAGAGTGATTTCCTTCTCCCATTGGCCTGGAATGCTGTCATATGAGTGAAATAACCTTAAGTACAGTGTTGAACTCCAAACTAACCATCTTCCTTGCAAGGTTGTGGTTTATATATGTGGATAACATGCTAGGCCAGGTACATGTAGCGTAGCCGTATATTGTACATGTATATGAAAATAGGGACATACAGACTTTTCAAGGATAGGAATTTTTAAGACCGTGCCTGACAAATTTCCACTTTTTTTCTAAAAGAATGTTGATGTTTCTGCAAACAGTATGCCTTCCAGATAGCTCCAGACACAACCAAATTCCCAAGATCTTAATCCGGTATGATCGTCTCGCCCCCAAAGATTTTAATTGAGAAGCCGCTTTTTTAGTTATATGTGTTTAAATACAGCACCTATATTCAAAGCGTTGTGGGAGAAAAGATAGTGTTGGGTAACGAATAAGGGCAATTTGGTGTTGAAATACCTGCCGCTGCTGTAAGGTTGAACTACAAATCAATATTTTTCGTGAAAAAGAGCAGAAACCGGGGGACAAGTTTTAAAGTTTCCCTTCCATGAAATGAGAGGATGTCCCCATAATCCGTTACAGTTTTTTTTTTTGGTTATTTTTTTATTTACCCAGTGGGCTGGCTCACTGTTATATGAGTGAAATAGCATTTGTGCCGTCCAAATCCTTAAATAACACTCAGTTTCAATAAAATAACCTCTGACAACAGGTTGTTCAATAGATGAAGCGTAGGACATCAATGGTTTAAAGTCTATTTTGTTTTGAACAACCCGGCTCCAGACAAACTAACAAAACATTCTGCCTCCTCTGTGTTATGTGATGAATGCAAATAGACAAAAGAGTATTACTGCACAAATATTAATGATTATTTTTCTTTG
The DNA here is from genome assembly GCA_030265115.1 of Mopalia vespertina. NCBI lineage: Eukaryota > Metazoa > Mollusca > Polyplacophora > Chitonida > Mopaliidae > Mopalia > Mopalia vespertina. The sequence continues at coordinate 3,705 of JAQQZZ010111566.1, read as the reverse complement.
TTTGTTAGTCTCTTATTTATTTAAACAATGTTATCATAATTCTGTTTTTCTTCTCCATCTGTTATTATCATACTATTATTGTAATTATACACAAATATTAATTCGTAATTTGTTGCCATATTTAAAGTGATATAAAAGTTTAAGGGAAGTTGTGTATCTTGCGAATTATTATATTATATTGTTTTATTTTTATTACATTATTTTTTGTTCACAAAAATGAAGCGTATTATGAAAGATTCTTTATTATAAACTTCCTCCCTTTTGTAAATGGAGAGCTCTTTGCCTCCAGTATTGTTATTGTATAGCACTGTATTATTATAATATTGCAAATTAACAAGAGAGAGTGGGGAGTTAGGTGAGAGCTTCCTGTTGCCCTGGTGCTCTCAGACGAAGGGGCAATATGAAACTGATCCGTTTGTGATGTATTTGTATGGGGTCCTTTGGATGTCCTGTCTTGTCTTAAGTTGTTGCCAATGGTGTTGTGGGTGATTTCCTTCACCCATAAGGCTGACACAACTAAAAATATAACTTAAAAATTGTTTTGAAAACTTTCTCCATGATAATGTGGATTCAAATTGTGCTTTTTGAATACCAAATACATGTATGATGTTACTTGGTTTTGCACCAAAGATTTTGTGAAACCGACTAATTTGTTTAATTTCGTTCTTAATACATTTAGATTCAATAGTTACTGTTCGTCGCATGTTACTAGATTCATTGCTGTAATGTAATCTAAATTAAATTAAACCGACACAATGAAGCTGGCATGGGAATGATTCAAAAACGATTTGAAGGAAAACGCCATCATTGGCGTCGGTTTCTTTCTGACGTTTTGAAAATGTGATATTTTAGTAGAGGATGTTAGGACGTTCTGACTGTTATTCAATGAAACCACCTAATTAGAGTATCACATAAAGCTCTGAGAGCCGGTGGTTGGGACAGAGCTCATTGTTGCCGTGGTACTGTTAGTAAAGGGGCAACATTTTGCCGATCTGTCTGTGTACTGTCTTCTGATTGCCCTGTCTTGTCATGGTTTGTTGCCAGCGACGTCGAGGGCGGTTTCCTTCACTCATTGGTCTGACGCCTTCTAAAATGACCGATCTGAGCGAAACAACAAGCAGTTGTACTGGCCTTGACTTTGCAAACAGGCTGCTGTTTGGTGTTATACTTGTTTATTGATGAGTTCCATCATGAGCTGCAGGTAAACTTCAGATCTGGATGTATAACGTGTAGACGTCTGATGCAACATTGCTGTATAGTCCGTCTGTGGTTCCATCATGAGATGCAGATGAACTTCAGATCTGGATGTATAATGTGTAGACCGTCTGATGCAACATTGCTGTATAGTCCGCCTGTGGTTCTATCATAACACAGTAAAACTTCGATCTGGCTAATGTGACCTAACTCCCCCCCATAAAATAGTCCAAACTCATCTTCCCAAGGCAAGTGAAAAAGTATTTCGTTTCCACATTATGTAAACTCTGCAGTTAGTAAAATCGGCACTGTTGCGTTTAGTCTAGTCCCATCGACTGGTGTGGCGTGAACTTTGCCGCACAATCTTGTTAGTAGTACGTGTATATACAAATGAATGTGTGACTTAACAGATGTATATCATAATGTGTGACTTATACAGATGTATATCATAATGTGTGACTTATACAGATGTATATCATAATGTGTGACTTATACAGATGTATATCATAATCAAATAGAGAATATTTGTTTTGTGTCCAAGATGATTTTTGTTAATTGTGTTTGACTGAGCCCACTGACGTATTTGTGATACTTATTTCAAATTATCATATTCCTATACAGTTGTAAAGCATATATCACATTGATATCAATAAAATCATTTTTGTTTTTGGTAGGAAAAAAAGAATTTGTATTGATGTTTCCTTCATAGTTCAAGATGTTGTTATTTGTGTGATACGGTTGAATATTTAGGGTTATTTCACTTATATTCTGTTGACATAGAGCGGGATCATCTTCCCCAGGCAAGTCTGATGTCTCCATGATGTTCTGTCATAAGCCTTGCCGCACTTACCCCGTTGCGGCCGTCAGACAAAGATTAAAGCAAATTGAAAAAAACGAAGAAGCCAATCAAATACATCAGCCACTTTTCAAACGATGTAACGCCACTAACAGTAGTCATGACAGTGTGACAATCACAGTGGTAACGACAGTGGTCACGACAGTGGTCACGACAGTGTGACACTAACAGTGGTCATGACAGTGTGACAATCACAGTGGTAACGACAGTGGTCACGACAGTGTGACACTAACAGTGGTCACAACAGTGTGACACTAACAGTGGTCATGACAGTGTGACACTAACAGTGGTCACGATAGTGTGACACTAATAGTGGTCACGACAGTGTGACACTAACAGTAGTCATGACAGTGGGACACTAACAGTGGTCATGACAGTGTGACACTAACAGTGGTCATGACATTGTGACACTAACAGTGGTCATGACAGTGTGACACTAACAGTGGTCACGACAGTGTGACACTAACAGTGGTCACGACAGTGTGACACTAACAGTGGTCATGGCAGTGTGACACTAACAGTGGTCACGACAGTGTGACACTAACAGTGGTCACGACAGTGACACTAACAGTGGTCACGACAGTGTGACACTAACAGTGGTCCCGACAGTGTGACAATAACTGGCCACGACAGTGTGACACTAACAGTGGCCATGACAGTGTGACAATATAACAGTGGTCATGACAGTGTGACAATAACAGTGGTCACGACAGTGTGACACTAACAGTGTGACACTAACAGTGGTCATGACAGTGTGACACTAACAGTGGTCACGACAGTGTGACACTAACAGTGGTCCCTACAGTGTGACAATAACAGTGGTCATGACAGTGTGACAATAACAGTTGTCACGACAGTGTGACACAAACAGTGGTCCCGACAGTGTGACAATAACAGTGGTAACGACAGTGGTCATGACAGTGTGACAATAACAGTGGTCATGACAGTGTGACAATAACAGTGGTCATGACAGTGTGACACTAACAGTGGTCCCGACAGTGTGACAATAACAGTGGTAACGACAGTGGTCATGACAGTGTGACACTAACAGTGGTCCCGACAGTGTGACAATAACAGTGGTCATGACAGTGTGACATTAACAGTGGTCATGAAAGTGGTAACGACAGTGGTCATGACAGTTTGACACTAACAGTGGTCACAATAGTGATCGGATTGGCAAGTCTCATCAGTAATATTTCTTAGTGTGACACTAACAGTGGTCACGACAGTGTGACACTAACAGTGGTCATGACAGTGTGATACTAACAGTGGTCACGACAGTGTGACACTAACAGTGGTCACGACAGTGTGACAATAACAGTGGTCATGACAGTGTGACACTAACAGTGGTCATGACAGTGGTAACGACAGTGGTCATGACAGTGTGACACTAACAGTGGTCACAATAGTGATCGGATTGGCAAGTCTCATCAGTAATATTTCTTAGAACTCTCTGAGATGTTACAGATTGACTGGGCTGTTGAGTTATGATCTGTGGTCCCTAGTGAGTGACCACAGACCATAAACTGCAGCCTTGAGCAGCAGTTTATCAATAACAATAGACAGGTTTGCAGAGGCAGGCTGCATGTCAGGGTCATGGACCCTGACCTGCTTGTTTCATTTTATAAACAAACTGTGTAAGTATGTCCCCTCCC
>JAQQZZ010111555.1:0-15381 GCA_030265115.1 Mopalia vespertina | reverse complement strand
AAAGAGAAACGCATACTCCCCATTAGTTGCTCTCAAATCTGGAGATTCGAAGTTGACTTATATTTGCCTATTTTAACGATTTACAAAAAACACTTTCGTACCTTTCCTTGTACAGTGTCTTCGTTATTGATTAACTGACTGTTGCAATAGTGATTTATTTGACCTTAGGTCCAACATAACATGAGCAATTTAATGGGTATTTTATCCGACAAAAACTCTAACTGTCCAAGAGCCTGCTGGGAAATACAAATGGTTATTTTCCATTGTTCGTAAAAGTGGAATGGTGTAGCTTGGAATTCCGTGGATCTGATGTCGTTATTAGGCTCTATACAGACGATCTACCTTTGGACCTTTGGTTTTGTGTATTGGACCATTTTCGAATAAACAGGGACTAAATTTTGAAAAATAATTTTATTAACTTTTAATCACTCAAAGTTTATATCAGTGAACAAAATTAATTCGAAATATGTTAATATGAGCCCTTGGTTTTGTTATTGACAAGGCATTGGAGATTAATGGGTTTATCACAAGAGACTAATACTTAGCTAGTATTAGTCTGTATAAAATGTTCCGCTTTTAAATTTGACAGGACACAGTAACTTACTCGATTATGATGTTTGACGAAATGCATCATACCTAAATTAAGTGGACTGGATATTTTGTCGAATTACGTAAATAATTCAAGTTAGTAAATATGAGCCCTTCGTTTAGTTTGTCAGTGATGATATCGCGGAGTTATTGACAGGGAATTCGAGATTAATAGGATTATCACAACAAACTAGTCTTCCAATTGCTGTTTTATATGTTGAGGTGTCAACTGGTGGTGAGTGGAATAACATGTGTATTACACAAAAATATATCATTACTCAAAATAACTTCCAATCCAGTTTAATCTACCAGGCCTCTTGTCAGAATATTTCTTCGATGATGATAATACACAATTTAAAGTAATATATAGTACGTAGCCGCTGGGAAAACATTAAATAAGGCACTTGGTGTTTTACCTAAAGCAGATCTTATTTCTATCCGTTAAAAAACGGATCTCTATGCTGAAAATACATACATCTGTGCTCATAGTTACCCAACAACCAACAAGTTCTTTCTACCTAGTTATTACGGATTCCAATCTAAGCACCTGGTCCAGTCCTTGTTTACCCAAATCGGGAAAACAAAATACATCTTAAGCAACTTTGGTAAGTGAAAGCTATGTAAGAAATCACACCACGTTGTGATGTGACAGGTGCATCCACTTCACGTTCCACTTTGAGTGTAACGAGATAGCACATCTTCGTTTATGATATCAACCTGTGAGATCTCTGTGACATTCAAAAGCGATTCATATTACGCTGAAGTGCTGGCTTACCTACGAGAACACCATGGGGTTATTGTGAACGCAAGTTCTCTATTGGCATACCAGTATAAACGATTTACCAAAAATTATGTTCGTAGCTTTTCTTTGACAGTTGCTTCGTTATTTATTAACTGACCGTTACAATCGTGATTTATGTGACGATAGACCCAATAAAATCACGATAACTTTAACGGTGTTTATCAGGCAAAAACTAAACATTCAGTTAATTGTCCAAAAGCCAGTTAGAAAATACTAATGGTTGTTTCCAATTGTTCGCAACATCGGATTGATGGAGCTTCGAGTTTCCGTTGAGATTTTGTGTCTAATAGGCTGTACAAAGTCGATCTGCCCTTGCATCTTTGGGTTTGTGTATTCAACCCTGTTTTTGACTAAACATGGAATTTTATGTATTAGTGTTGTTTAAATTTTATCACTCAAAGTTGATGATAGGGAACAAAGATATTTCGAAATTCCAAATACAAATTAGTAAATAAGAGCTCTGAACTTATCGATGAGTAATTGACAAGGTATTGGATGGAGATTAATGGGATTTTCACAACAGATTAGGCTTCCAAGTGCAGTTTTGTATATGTTGATGTGTAAACTGGTAGTGAGTGGATTCGCGTGTGCTTTACATAGTTACATATCTTACTACTCAATATAATTGTTACTTTTGCCTAACTCTCTTCTTTTAGATTAAACATAAACTGGTTGAATGGCTAATCTTAAAATGTCAATGGAAGACACTTCATAGTTTGGCACATTTCACAGAGGCTTTCGAAATCATTTCAATTTCTTTTTTAAAGATCAGTCTAGTAATTTTCAAAAGTTTTCCAGAAAGGCATATATACTTTTAGTACGATTTCATATGGTTGACTAGACAACAATGAGACAGCCTTCATTCCGAAGAAAAATACTGATCTAAAATTAACAACTTTGTAAATGCAGTTCACTGCTTCACTGTCTAATCTTGCATTTACCATTAAACTTCAGATGTAGTAAGATCTATGCGAAAGCGTTATGTCTAATCATGTATAAAGTGTTTTGTTGTGTTATTTAAGAACATATAGTAAGTAAAACATAAATTACTATTAAAAATTATTATTAAAAATTACTATTAAAATTTTTTAATCGTTTGGCAGGTAATTTACTTTTAGATAAACAGAATACATACATGTACATAATTGGAAGGCTGGCTAATCGATAATTTAGGCCCCACTGCGAGAAAAGACTGACGAGACTGTATTGAATTAAAGTGAGTAACACGTTAATTAAAAACTGAACACAGTGGCACTCTGGCTAAGGGCATTAGTTTTGTTGCATATTTGACTGTCCGCTATGTAGGAACATTACTTTTCCAATAACGCGTTTGTCTAAAACACTTCACATTATGGTTGCCTTGATGTTTACTCTTCTGAAGTACACTCGCGTCGTAAAAGTGGAGCATCATTAACCCGACGTCAAACAAGAATCAACCATTCTATTAATTTTAAACCGTGACTCCACATCAGTTGTTGTCCATCTTACAGGCAAAATATTGAGACGCTCTTCGAGATCAACAATATATACAAGTTTGACGAAGTCGCTTCAACGTTATCATATTGTAAACAGAATTTATTTAAAACAGATGTACTAACACTTGTTCATTAACCAAAGAGCCAGTTGTTGAAGGGAGCATCTTAGGCTCTTGTGCTATCGAAGCTAAGGGACAATACGAAGTCGATCCGTTTGTGATGTGTTCGTATTTGTAGTTGAGCTGTCTTTTCTTTCGTTGCCAGTGGATTCGAAAGTGATTGATTACCTATATCCATTTGGCTGGAATGCTTTCCGATGAGTGAAGTAACCTTAAATAAGGAGTAAACCCCAAATCAAACAAAACGAACATTACACAATGTCATCACCTGATTATTAATATATTTAATAATGTTACAGTTCTGTTTGTGATTATATATATCTTCCAGTTAAGAAATAATTCGATATCTGTATAAGAAAATAAGACTATCGTGTGTCGTCATCTATGTACGTTTTATTTATTATATTGGTAGTTATGGTTTTATTAATGATTTGTTTGTTTGATTGGTGCTTAACGTCGCAATCAAGAGCAATTCAACTTCGCATGTTGTCTTACTTTAATTCGGTGGAAACCAAGAGGCGGACTCGAAAAAAACATAATCCCGATTGCCGAAACCACATCATATGACTCGCTCATATGCTTCAAATCGACCAACGGACTCGAATCCGTACACGCTACATGGAAGTAGGATTAGTAGGCCGACATGCTTACCATTGAACAACGGCCGTTTTTTATCATGAATATCTCCATATACATATTTGCTCTTGATTTGAACAGGAGTAATATGTTTTGTGTACATCGTTAGTGTTTTCATTTCTAATCATGTTATGTCATCACTACAACCTATGCACATGTAAGCGGTTGGGTTTCATTGGTATGGACTACAATACACTTAAAGCGTACAACTATAAAGGAAGGATATTATTGTCCTTGTGACTTGGCTCTATCAAAATAATTGTAGATACACACTGTAGCTATCGTCCAGATTTTACGCAATGCTAGGCCATAGAAACAGATCAGCGTAATGTTGCCATTTAGCTTCTAACGCATCCGAACAAAACGACGCCCATTCAACCACCAGCTGACATTCGCGTATAATTTATAGTCACCGCGTATCAATAAAAACACAATAAAAAAAAATCCCAATTACTATTCGAGCCTAAAATACAAAATGATCTTCTATACAATAGTTCCTTACGCATTACTGTTGCTTTTTCATCCAGTGTCAGTCGTATAGTAAATGAAACCAGTTATGTTAGTCTTGTCGCCCTGCTCAACATTTTTAAAACTAACGCTAAGCCCATCTTGCATCTTCAGTAATTGGTTGTCACATCCCATCTGTGTGCAATGAGGTTTATTGTTTTTTCTCCATCTCTAATTTCTCACTTTACATTATGCCATGTTTACATGATGCTAGTATTCAAAAACAGAACCTAGCTAAAACTCATTTATTGATTTATGATAAGGTAGACAAAAACGACATTTAATATTTCAAAGAGATCCGTCTTAAAGTTACCATTGTCTTAGTAATATTAGTAGCATACCTTTATTAACACCACACATGAAAAAGATCTAATACGTGTCGTTCGATCAAGACTGAGGGTTACATTTGTTATATTGAAGCTTTGCTTGGTAGTAAAAATTATTTCTTGCTTAAGAGAGCATGTCAGACGATTTTGTAAATGGGTTCATCATCGACGTCACAGGCAACAAGCACTGACGAGATCGGACAATCAACTGACACAATAAAAAGACACCAGGACTGATCGGCTCCTCGTAGCCTATTGACATTAACAGGGTAACATACGCACCCCTCTCAATCGCAGTAGGCCTACAGTTTGACGAAAATTCATCTAACTACGGGGCAAACCTTCGATTAAACAAATTAACTCACTGTTTCACATCTACTGTTGCTTTTATTTCGTTCTCGTTATAACTTTAAATGTAGTGGAGAACGTACAAAGTAACCGTTGCGCCAAACATGGGACGGTGAACATTTAAAGTGAAAACGACAAATCCAGGTGACTATCTTGCTAAACGATGGGGCAAATAGAGTTAACTGGCAGTCTCTGTGTAACTGACAACTGAATTTAACTAACGCTTTCGAACATGATTAAATTAACGATTGAGTGGCTGAAAATCATCGCAGTTTGGTATACCGGTTTGTTAATTCGGAAAAGTATATTGGGAACGCAAATTTGCAAATGGTTTTAAATCAGTTCGATGTTCATGTTTTGTAAGAAAAAAATTGACTTGTCTACAAACGTCTTCACTTTATTTAACAAGTTCATAATTTGGATGGTTTTGAAATAAATCTTTACGATAGCAGTAAAAAAATTTACATCGTTGTCTTAGCATCTGTATAATGCCACTGCATGACTACAGTTATGTTCGTCTTATAGACATATCCGTGCAGCACAAATAAAAACCCGACTACGGTAGAATTGGCCGGGATAACGTGAGAGAAATCAAAAAATTCATTTAAAAAGGTGAAACCTAATTTCAATACGCGGTGTATTATTTGACACTCCTGTCTAGAAAGTAAAAACCTAAAAAAATACGCTCACTGTCGATAATTATATTACATTTGTCAGAGATATAAATATTATATGAACTGAATTAAGAGCGATTAGATTACGGCATTTTTCACCATGAAATGGTGATCGAAGAAGGAAAACCGAAAAAAAAACATTTGATCACAGTAACTGTATTCATCTGCATCATTGGCTCGGGTCTGTTTCATGGAACACAGGAGCAAGTCCAAGCTTATGATATATTTTAATTGAAATTACAAGAACTAACCAGCTGACAGATGCGAGCCAATGCTTGATAATAGACTCAGAGATCAATTAGTTCTCATCGTCAGTCCTAGATAGCCCGTTGAGATTGGTGTGAACGTGTCTTAACAGCAACGGAATATCGCGTCAATGGAGACTGTTTAGAATGGCTGTGTTTATTATGGTTGATCCATGTACAGTGAATCGTGAATATGCTTGAAAAATCCAGTACAATTCTGTATGATTTATTAACCCAGTTAAAAGTTTCGTTTATAGTCTTTTATGGCATGAACACAAGTATACTTTTTTGTATTAAAGATAAGTATAATGAACATATATGCATCGACATTTTTATGTTTTGTATAAAGTGAAATTTGCTTATGTATATCACGTAAGCAAAGGGGCTTGTTAATTAAAAGTAATTACTATTGATCTATGTTGATGAACAATCATCCTTAAAGTAATCAAGGGTATTATACTTGGTTCCTATTTAACAGATGATTGTTCTGCATTAAATGTTTACTCATCACAGACAGTTCCATAGTGTTGAAACCTTCCTCAGAATTAGATGCAGGGAAGATCGCTGGTTATTTCACAGGAAATAATATTTCAGCAATTACTAGAAGCGTTAAGGTGTCTTAAATGAAAGGATTAATTTGTTGCCATATTTGACAGTTTATGCATTTATTCTTAGCCCCTATGTCTTTCGTTTTGGAGTTCAATTTCTGCCCATAGTGACTTAATATGAAATATAATTAATTATTACAGACAAATGTATTGTATTATGTGTTTTAATTGCATTTGGTTTTCCTTGTATCTGTAGCATTGTTTGTATATTTTAGCGCAATCATTTCGCTCGCTATCTAGATTAGGTTTGAGGCTTGTATGTAGGCCCTTACATAATTCCTATAGGAGTCCCATCCTCGGATTTTTAAAGTCCTAATATAGAATTACTATAGGATCTTATAGGATCCTGTAGGATTGCATGGAAAACTCCTAAAGGATTCCTTGGAAAATTCCTAAAAGATTCCATAGAAAAATCGTATATGATTTTGTCCAAAATCCCTTTGAATCCGTTGAATTTCGAATATTTATAATTCTGGAGATCAAATTGCATAGGGTTAGGTATAAACTATAGCAGTTTAAACATAATTTCCCCTGAATCTATATTATACTGTTTAGCAGGAATTATTATAATGACCTTTTTTAACATTTCCTTACGTACAGTGCCTTTAGAGAATCAAAAAAGAAAAATTACAGTTATCCTAAAAAAAATTTGATATAATAATAATAATAATAATAATCCTTTCTTGGAGACAAACACATTTAGACCATAGACACATGCATTCTTTATACAGTCCATAACGCCGCACAATAAATGTTAGGGCAGTTCGCTCGGAACTTGGACGTCTTTACATTGCGCAAGCAAAGGTGAAACCTTGATAACAGTATATATAGAGTTTATTTTGATCATAATCACACAAACCTCATAAGATGTACGTCAAAAGCATTAATAGGTACAAATGAATCTTCTAGCTCTACCAACGTGGGTGTTAACCATCTTCATATCAGTTACATAGTATGCACATGGTTTTGTCGAACCACGAGACATATCCCATCCCGTGGTTGCAAATTCACCACTTATTTGAAATAATACTTGAATGGATTTTAGAGAACGTATCAGTGTCGATACTTTACAGATAATATCATAATGTTATGATCTTATAAATTTTAGACCTCACCGTATATCGCTTCAGGACCGACAGTGAATGTAGAATTGTTGTATCTGTGTTCAACTGAGTCCTGGATAACTTTAGAAAGTCGCACACAATGGAAAGTAGTCCATAGATTTGGGGTGGACTTCGCCGCATCGGTCCAGCGTCATGTGTTTTAGATAATCTTGAATACATCACATAACCAATTAAATTAAAACAACTTGTATCTGGTTTATTTGTTCTGTGAGTCATCCAAAAAATAAAGGCATTGCCAAGCATTTCTTAAAATTATGTTTTATTGAAATGGTTTACAAAAAAGTTCATGGTTCTAATTAAGACACAAAATGTTCCACATACTTAATTTTACCAAATGTGACAAAGCCAGTTACATGCTTGGTAAAACTTATTGAACAAAGTAATGCCTTGATATGGCCCAAATGCACCGAAAGGAAGTAGATTTGCTCTTTGGTAATCAAATACATTAATGTTCATTGCGAAACATGTATAAAAAAGGATAGAGACGTGTTCTGTGGTGGTAAACCCCAGTTTCATTGTATATATTAGACATGACGTTCACGAGAGGGTCGTTGTTAAAGAAAAACGCACGTAGGTTTGAATTGTGGTGTTCACGTGGAGTTATTTGTGTCGTTGGTCGGAACTAAAAGGAAACCGTCTAAGATTCTCGTACCTGAACATTCACGGATTTGATCAAAATTACTTATATGGTTTCCACTTGGTGCGTTTTGTTTGCATTAGAACGTAGCGTCCTCGATCTCGTATGGATGACATTCTGGACTATGCAATCAAAAACGACTTCGATTGATTACGTCACAGTCATCACCACGCAAACCTTCATTCCGTTCACATCGTACACAATGAAATACATGTCCATCTTTATAATCTTAGTGTCAACAAGACTGTAGCCAATACCTCACTCTTATCGCACTTCGTTGGTTTCTACATTTGCTGATCTCCTCTTCATCAACATCTTTTACACGATCGACTGGTGTTACTTTACCGACTCAATCAGACATCTTAAATCTATTAGAAGGAAGATTCAAGCATTGTGTTTTATAGTTTTCAGATAGTAAACTTACAAGTTACTTCGGGGTATTGTCAAGCCAATTAAACTCATGCAGAAAAGTTCGGATATACAGATGTCATTTTACAAATAACGTTTTTCGCAATACTGTGTGTTTGTTGTAGTTCAACAAATCTATTTTTCGGAAGAGAAAAGTAAGACAGACATTGACTGAAATAGGGACTGTCGAAAATTACGACAAACTTATCAAGACAAACGTACTTCGGAAGAATGTTATTACGGAAGAGAAACTGTCACACCAAAAGGGGAAGTACAATAACTAAGAGCTAACAATTATGTATATATTGATCTAATTGAATTCAATCCTAGGTTCATGGAAGAATCTCTTCAAGTGTTTTATATGCCGTTTTCCGTTTAATAATCCAATAAGGTTTTTTCAAATTCTTTCATTCGCTCAGCCCGCATCTCAGTAGTGTCTGATGACAGACTGTAGCTGCGTTAAAGGTAACCAAGATATTAAGGCCATGTGTAAACACCTACGTGTATAGTGCCGATTGTTCACTGAATCTTATCTATCCTTTTAAATCGTACAGTAAAGTTCTGTTGTGTGTTGTATACGCCTACGGATCGAAATGTTTAAAATGAAAAGTCGAGTCATATTCGTCGGAATGCACCGGTTAGTGTAAAATATTAATTTTTAACACTACACATTCTTTGCTGTTAATTGGAGGCGGTCATTTTCAACTTTTAGATGCTGCTTTGTTAACATACATGTATTTTACTGGAGGCTTAATATATTTGACAGGAAATCGTTCGCGAATCTTTCACAAATTGGACAGGTTATTTCTTGTAAACATAATTTATATTAATAACAAAATGACTTTTGACAAAATTTAATTTCAAGAAATCAAATTTCTGTATGCCAGGATTCAAATACATGACATTCGAACAATTGTCGTAAGAGATCACACTGTTATTTTGTATGAAACTAGTCTGTTGGGCATTTGGGTTAACCAAGCAGTTACATTGTTTGATATTAGGCCTAGTCTATACCGATAAAATAATAAAAGCTTATGGATTATAATTGTCGGAATTGCAATCGGAGAACGATTCTTTGAACACTCCTTATGAATTATTTTGATCTCATCTTCACCGGTCATTGTCCTGATCACCAAGATGTGCCGCGTACTGTTTTACAAAAGACGCTTGTGAATGGGATCAAATCCAGGCCATTATCAGCTCATCAGATATCGACAAACAAGACCGATGAAAACATGCCTATTTATTAGGAAACTAAACTCCATTATCTACAAAGAACAAAATTGTCCAGTTCTTACTGCTGCATGTAATGATTCAGGAACTGTCGGTTGAGAATTTAAGAAGCAGACAGCTATTATACATCTCTACATGTTTAAACACTGACTTCACCTTTGTTTCGTTACCGTAGTTATAGAAGTGACTTAACTTCGTTCAAGCTGGCCCAAATCGATGTCCAGAAGTGGATAGAAATATAGTTATCATGAGGTCACGTGGAATGACACATTGATACCAACTGAACACAGTGTCATGTTGACATCTGCTAGCCTGGTTCATACAAATATATCAAGTACAGATAATTCAAATTGCGAATGACGGAGATTCCGACATGAAAATAGGAGAGTTCAAATAAATTAATAGATCGATTTTTTTTCTGGTGATATTCCAGTTGGTGAGAAACTAAATAAATGCCTTTTTTGATAAGTAATTATTTTCTTATTTTACTTTAATACGATAAATCATTCCATTTGATGTTATAAACCTTTGGTGTATGTCTGACTTTATTAACGTCATTTTCTTGTGCACTTTTTTATGTTAATCAGGCCAAATTACGTCTGTTATCCAGCGGTTTTCAAGACTCTTTATGATTTCGATTTTTAATTTAAAAATACGTGGCTATTGGGATTGCCTCCATTACCTTTGTTGTTGCTTAAATCAGTATCTCTGTGCACGAGGCTATGATCAACTCTCAGTGTTACTAATTCGTATTTACATGTTTACACTGGTACTCTGGTGTAACCAATTTATATTGCACTCGTACATTTGTAACTCGTATAACTTGTACTGTATGAACTATGCGTCGGCGCAAAGACACTAAAGTGCACGCTGTGAGTTAGTTGATCAGGCACTTGAGTCGGTGAACCTGGGAAGGACAGACAGTAGTTGTGTTAGTGTGTTGGTGTTTATTATTGATAGTGAGCTGTAGTTCAAGTGTCTTTTAACATCTCAGCTGTCACAAAAACCTTTAATTAAAATTAATAAGACATTTTCAAACAGAAAATAATACTATTGATTGGATAATCCTTGAGTATTTTTGCCTTTCATTGTTGGTCTAAATGCCAAATAATCGCAATCCTATTGCTATTTAATATAAATCCCGTCCAATAGCGATATGCATATCAAAGGGCACAGCTATCATATGTTTAACATATTCTCCTATGTACAAAGTTGCTCTTGCTAGTAGAGCAGACTACAAAACATTTACCACAGCCATGGGCTTATTGTCGGGGATTACAAAACTGTAAAACTTAGTGGGATATTTCTCTTTGAAATTAAACAGAATGGCCTATGGCTAAGATACAAACCTTGCGATAAGAGCTTATGCTTAATTACCCCAAAGTCCTCTCGAGAAATAAGGCTGCATTTCGCTGAGAATCGATCTTTCAGATTATTATTTTTTTCTTGACAAAAAGACTGTTATGAGTGTTCTTTATCAACAAAATTTACAGTTGTCAGTACTACATAATTTACTCTACCAAATGTTCTATATACATTCTTACAAAAATATGGCTCTAATGGAACCCTGTAAGATTCTTCAGTCATGGGTCTGGTGGAACCCTTTGTTACTGTAGAAAATAAACACAAATCAAACGATCAGCGATTTTATTTATTTACAATTTGTATTGTAAAATAACATAACAACGACAATAGCAGTGTTGTACAGTATAGTATAGTATACAATGGCAGAAATACTTTAAGAATTACAAATGGAAGTATGAGACAATGAAAATATTTGGCGTATATAAAATAACTTACATATAGCCTACAACGGATCAGCATATAAACCTGCCTAATAGTTGAGTCCAAGTGCGTTGACTTCATAAACCGGTCTGTGATGACAATTCGCAACTTCGTCGAAGTATATAGCAATACATCCTTAGGTACACAATTCCAAGGCATAAAACACGGAATTGTTCCGATTATATCCACGTCAGAGTAATCACCATATCATCAAAGTGACAGGTGTATATAATAATTTATCCGCAACAGGATAATTAACAAAGTCATTGAAGATACAGGTATGTCCATATCCGGTAGTAATTGCATTACATAGATATCCAGGCTAGGTTCACAATTCATTGAAATAATATGCTGTTCGAATAGGTACATATAGCCAAATTCATCAGTTTACTTTAATACCTCTATACATGTTGGCTTGGCTGGCAGATCACTCTTTAGACTAAGTAGTGACCGATTTGTGACTGATAAAAAAACATACAATCGATCTCATTTATAAGGGAGATGTAGAAATTTCCAGATATAATTTTAGAAAAAACATCACATTGAACACTCTTGAAAACCTAATTTTACCCAATTAAAAGATTTCAAAACAATTTGAAACTACTACAATTGATTGCCCGATGATAACTGGGTCACAAGATTTTGTAGAAAATTCAGTGTGTAAACAAGTTGCAAGCAAACAAGTGATTGACCAGTGATAACTGGGTCACACGAGTTTCTAGAAAATTTAGTATGTAAACAAAGATTGGTTCTAGAATGTACACGCTGTTTTTTTTTTTACATTAAAAGATTTGACAGAAATGTACATGAATCTATTTATGGCAAACGACAGCACTAAAAACACAGCTTGAAATAAACATGTATAGGACACATTTATGGTTCTGTATGGAACCCTCACTGCAACTATTTTAAGTATTTCTCCCTTTCTTATTTCACGAAAGAACGTTACATTGGTATTGATTTGTTCGGCACTTAATTCAGGAAGGGGTGATATCAATCAATTAAAGAAATCTGTTCCAAACATGTGTAAGATACAAATTGACAGACGAGGGATGTAACTCATTCATAATATATTTTGGCGAAACGTTTTGACTGCTGAATTAATATCATATTGACAACCAGACTACTGTTAATAATGCTCAACATTTTTACTACGTTACGATGTTTTATGTTAAGCGCGAAATTAGACCTAAAACAAAGTAGGACAGAGTACATGTACATAAAGCGTTTAGGGTTGTTTTCCAACCTGACGTCCTGGATTGTTTTAAAAAAGTTTATGAAGCGATGCTCCAAATAATAATGGTACAGTGGACTTTCAAATCCGTATATGTTGTACCTCGGTTAAATTTAAAATTGATACAACACATTTAAATACAATCATAGCAAAATATAGAGAAGGATAATTGGCTTTAAAATACATATCAACAAAATACATTGACATATATCTTGAACGACTCCCAAAGACATTGAGAATAATACAACAACGTGTCTTGAGAAACTCATCTATTGGCTGATATGTTTAATACATTTCTGAACAAGTAAATACTATAACTTAGTGCTATACTTTACGAGACAATTCCCACTAACGCCACAAGTTAACCCTAGAAAGTAGTTATAAAAAGAAGTGAAATATAATTGCTCAGAAAGGATGAAAAACAAAACACAAGTTAAGTAGGAGAATATTATTATACTAGACATCGTTATTAATATTGTATTGATGTAAATGTTAAATATTGGATTTTACATGGTTACCGGCAAAGAGGATTTGATCTAAAAAAAATCAAGCGCTTTCCTAATCCGTATCTAAATAGTTGATTTTAATTCCTTTATAACAGCAATAATTTAAATCGATTTTAATGTCTATAATTTAACTGCAGAGCCAACAGCCGAGGACCGATCCAGTCACTCAGCCGTTGTGTAGATATCTACTCAGCAGAACTAGTCCGATTAGTGATGCTATACATCAATATTATGATGAAAACCATTGGCAGGACTCGAGATATAGCCAAATGAAAACATTAATAGTATTGATGAACTGTTCTGTTAACTTAACAATATTTAATACGTGTTCTGTGCTGACGCAAGGGCTTATTTTATATCTGATTTATCGTTTTATTTAGTAATGGAATTACCACCGGCAATCCGCAGCTGAAGAAAAACCCGTAAATATAATGCACCTCTCGTTATGTTCAATTGTAGATGACGAATCATAGTTGATGAATGTGTCAATATTTAATGAATCTATCAGCTTCTTATATGTGTGGATCTCTTCTCTGACTAAGCACAGTTAAATGTAACGATAACATAAAAACATGGGATCATATATTAAGTTATCAAATTATACATTGGAAATCTATGTGTGTTATTAACTATGACCAAGGCAAAGGAATTATCAGATAGCGTCGCAAAGTTGATTAACACCGAATGTCATAACTATTCGTCTTAATTCAGAAATATTTGGAAACAAGTATGCCATCCCATTTTTCACCATGTAGTCAATACTGAATTTGACACATTTACACCAGGGGAAGCATTAAATATATGACAATGATGCTTCTTTTAAAAATACATATTTATAAATTATAGTTAATGCAGAGATTGACACCCATGGTCGTAGCTTGGTGATCTACATAGGTTCGAGTCCCTCTGTCGACCTAATGTATAAGGTGGAGTTACACGAGATGGCTACAGCAATTACAATTGTCGTTCTTAAGAGGATTTACCTGCGGTTATCCACAGTGTTTAAGTAAGACTGAGTAAGTAGCGGACAATCCGTCGTCTTTTAAAGCCAGCGTCATTAAGTACGAGTTCAAACCCCAATCAACCAAACAAAACAAACGAATGGATTGATAAGACCGCCACAGGGACATATATCAACGAAATACTGTATTTTATCCAAAGTAATGCTCTAGATAAAACTCAAAATTGGCCCTTATCTTGTAGTGTAGAAAAAAATACGAAGCTAAAGCAAAAAGCCAAATTGATTATATTTGATTTGAGTTTAACGTTGTACACGATGATATTTCTCTTATATGGATTGCCCAAATTATCATTCTGCTTTATTTCATATCTTGGTTAACGGGGAAGGTAGAGAGGGAGAGCATTTTAAAAATATCTCCAGGATATCCATCTTCACCTAATACGTGAGGTCCACTGGATACAGGTAAAGCTTGACACATGTTGAAAGGTAATGGGTGTGTTTTAACCAAAGGCAAGCAAAATGAACAAACGCTGAAACCAATCGACCAATTCTAAAACAATATATTTCTGCTAATATACAATTTGTCAAAATACAATAAATGCGTCATTTAAAGGATCTACTAAGATAGCAAAATTTATCTCAAGGAGTTTTATTCTACCAAGGGATATAGTTTACTGTGAAATATAGTTATGAATATTAAAACAAAGATACCAATCCAACTGGAACAATGATGTTGAAAATGGGCAAAGGTTAGAAATCCAAACGCCTGAGAAAAGACTATGTAGTTGCATCTGTCAGAATGACGATTATATATTGGTGCAATTCGTTAGACACATTTACCATGGACTGCACATGTTTTATGTCTCTTCCCTTACAGATTCAACAACGATGCTTTCCCAAAAAAAGAAGATAATTTTGACGTACACCTCATATACCTTGTCTCTGAATTAGAACGACAGTTTAAGGCCTACGTTTATAAAACTTGGTACACAATTACAATATCAACAGTAGCTGAGCATTTCCATTGATATAAATTATGACGTAACAATATGTTTCTCCAGGAGAAATACGCGAGGCGTTATGGCCCCATAATTCCCCCATTTGATTGTTCCGATCGTATCCGCGCTGTGATTGGTCAGAAAGGCGTCACGTGATCAACAAAAAT
>JAQQZZ010111544.1:4139-15381 GCA_030265115.1 Mopalia vespertina | reverse complement strand
ATCCTTGATGTATGCTCGCACGAACTGCATGCTTGTGCACGTCGGAGTTGCTGTGTGTCATGATGTCTTTGACAACGAATTTACCTCTAATAATAATAATATCTCTTGTATTAAGTTTCAAGTAAATATTTAGTAATTTATGAGTGTGAAGTTTCTTTTAGGACTGAGTGTATAAACAGACCGTTTTATCATGAACAGGGATCTCTTCCTTTGTATTAATAAAGCATCTAACTTTAATTGTTTGCCATTGGATAATGAATATGACAGACTTATTTATCAATTTACGTAAATTAGAGGTACATTTCTTAGCTAAAATTTCTCCCTGTTTTCCGATGTAAGGAAGTTTAAATCTGGGAAGAAGCGCTCGGGGTGAATTTATCAAAACTGTTTATGAGAGAAAATTTGAGATAATGGCTAGATGTCTTCCCTATACAATTCATCAATGGAATTATAATAGTCCGTCCACTTCATTAATACAATACCACTTACTTTGTCAGGTTTAAGTATGGGCCACATTACATAGTCCTACTACTGTGAAACGTGTGGCAAAAATACTGCATTGAATGGAAATATGGGACGTTAAAGACACCGGTCAAATACACAAAATACACATATTTTTGGACAATAAACATGAATTTAAAAACTTGTTGGCAGGCAAACAATCATTACTGAGCGAAGTATATCCGTCCGTTGTTGAAAATTGAAATCTCATTTACTAATCTCATTAATGTTAGTGTTGCAAGCAGACCAAATATTGCGTGATACGTTATTACTCGCGGTGGGTCTGTAATGTACGACTCCAGCCAGCAGTTTCAAGTTAATAAGCGCAGGTGATAATATTTGTCGTCAATTGATTAGGTATAAACACCATTGCCAATACAAGAAGTTGTCCTCATCCTTATTCATTGTCACCGAACGTGTTTTGTAACCTTCTACAATAGTCCAATGAAATGATGAATAGGGTTAATAGGTATAAGTCTGGGGGTTATTTTTTTTTGCACGTTGATCCTTGCCTTTGGAAAGATGTTCTCATTGAAGCTGCATGGAGCACCATCCATCCTCAATGAAATAGTCAGAGAAAATATTGTCTTGACTGAGCTAAATAAATGTCCACAATTGGACACTTTAAATCTATTTCTGTTAAAACCCCGCTGTGAAGTTCTCCGTTTATTGCTAACTAAGTATTATAACTGTTTGAAAGCGTAATGATTTTTTTTATTACAGGACCCTGTGAATTCAAACACTACGGTTTAAAAATATTGGAGACAGGCGTCAGTGGATCGCCTTCAACATTGTTACTTGGTAGAATCAGTTCAAGCGAATGTGAGTCCCTGTGTCTAAGTCATTATGAAGATGGCGAAGAATGTTGGGGGTATCACATTAGGTGTGACAAATGCGTGCTCTACATTGGCACAACACTAGCACAGGTCACAGATAAGATGACTGGATCGACTATTACAAGTCATGTCAAGTCTTGCTACGTTGGTAAGTCGTTTATTTATGGACGCTGGTTTCATTGCACATTTTGTATCAACAGGCTTAATTTGTGTAAGGCGAAAATACTAATGGGTATGATATTTGTAGGATAAACTATGTAAAGCTAGCCATCTGTGTGGCATATACATTAAGCTCGAGAATGTACGAGAGGTTTGTTTATATGAAGTACATACCCTATAACTATTGCATATCGAGGGCTTTGAGCCAGAACTGTCTATGTCCAATTATTAATTATTAAGCATGTACTTGCTTATACTTTCTCTGACAGAAGTGTCTTATGTCCAATATTTCAAAATAGACTGTGACGTAGTAAAATCAAAAGTGAACATGTCCATCAGAACTGGTTATGTCCTTTTTTTGTGTGTTTTGGGGTACCTAGAGGAAGATTGAGTACGAGGCCCAAGCATTGCATTTTGTAAAGTTTAAGGAACATAAATTTTAAAGATTATTGCTTTAGCTGGATTTTCTGATTTTATAGACATGATCAAACTTGTAAACGTGTTTTTCTCAAAACATCATATTTGGACATAGACAGTTCTGGTTCTAAGCCCTCGATATTTAAGACTGAAACAGGTCTTTCACTTACACTAATGCTCAGATTTGATTATTACAGTCCAGACAGTGTTCGGCGGTTCATCGGCCTTAGTCCGGCTGTTCACAGGCTGTCGCTACGAATTAGTGCGCGACAATCAACACAGTATGACTTCGCCGACAGTTCTTGTAATTCGCAATTTAATCGCTTTAGCTTCATTTATTGCCAGCACGGAAAGTGCGATGAAACAAAGTAAAAATATACAAATTTCCTGCAAAAAGACACGGCGCAGTATTTGGGCATGACGTTCGTGTATGACGAAATCACGAATGGATACGAGATTTACCAGATACACTATCTCAATATAATCAACTGCTAGTTACATATATTCATTTTCACGAAATGCGTAGCACTTTGGTTGTACGGAATATGTAGGACTTACAGCCCCTTCAAAATGTAATGCACATCTCTTCTATCTTATGTCGATGGTCCACCTGATATCCTGTTGAGAAATCTGATCCGGCAACCACTACCACACCCACTAAGTCGATTTGAGGTCATATTACTACTGTACTGGGTATGATAAGTATCTAACTACCTGTATACTTATTTCACATTCTGATCTAAGGTGATATGATACATCAATTTGAAAACCGTCGCCATCTTACCTCCATTTTGATATTTCAATTTGAAAACCGTCGCCATCTCACCTCCATAGTGTTACATCAATTTGAAAACCGTCGCCATCTTGTCTCCATATTTTTACAACAATTTGAAAACCGTCGCCATCTTATCTCCATTTCGTTATATCAATTTGAAAACCCTCGTCATCTTGTCTTCATATTTTTATAACAATTTGAAAACCCTCGCCATCTTTACTGCATATTGGTATATAATTTTGAAAAGCGTCGCCATGTTACCTCCAGATTGTTATATCACTTTGAAAATCATCGCCATCATACCTCCATACTGGTCATTATTTGGTGAATTGATCATAAACTAAGGCCATATTGTTTTGTGATATTTAATAAATTACCGTAAATAATGAGGTTCTCATCTTGCAAATTACAACCATATATTGTTAAAACTTTGCTTGCTCCTGTATACGTACGCCGGCATTAAATACCCATAAGGATGTAGGACACAACCATAGTGATGTGTAGTTGTTTCATATGTTACTAAGCTTTTTCAATATTCCAAAATCAACATCCCGTTCATCTTTATTTTGGTCTGCATCACACATTTAGAAATTGTTAAGCAGCTGGATTTTTCCGCTAGCATGGCGAAGAATAAACATTCGCCACGCGAATTCAATGCGGTGAACGTTATCGCTCAGGTTTATCCAAAAGTTGTATCCCCTTAACTGCTACCTAATGGTAACAAACATATATTGTACCTCTTTACCGTGTTTTCAAAGTGTTTTATTGCAGATATTGTGCCTTTAATATCACAATCCGTGACTTCCAATACGGACACAACAAAAACCTCAATCTGTTTCTACATTAGTTCGCTAATCGGACAACTAGGTCTAACCGCCCTTTTCTATTAGTTTTTTGTTTATCTGATAAAAATCACATATATGTAATCCTTAGTATTTAGTCTTTCCACAAACATATATATATGGTACAAATTTTCTCTCTTCATTTATTCAAAATATATATATGGTACAGATTTATATTCTTCTGCATAAGATACTAAATACAACGGGTGTTCTGAAAATCGACCAAGGGGTCCAGCAAGACCTTAATATTCTTCTAAATAAACAATCGGAATCAACTGTCACCGGAATTCGCCGCAGTGAACGGAGACCAGTTAAACATCCTTTAGTCCAATATAAATATGATACAAGTGCCAACAGTCAATTGTCCGAAACCTTCGTGGTGGGGTGGTCTAGGGTGTCCGCTGTAGAGAGTGTATATGCCTCTGGTTCACATATCTCTCTCACTTCTGAGGAACCTGGTTCGATCCCCTCGGAACGTATATGTGTTGATATGCCAGCAACCAACGAAAGTGCGTGGGACTTCTGTGTTAATGGTTTACTCAGTTTTCCTCCCAAAATAATGCTGGACTATGATTTGCAATTTGGATTTAATCCTGATGATCTGACATCGGATGGATAGCCTTTAAAAGGTAATATTAATAAATAAATTTGCTTTCACTAGATAAAGCTCTTTCTTTTATGTGGTACTTCGTAACGCTGTTTCAGTCAGTATATGTTCAAATATTAGCGAGGGTTTATTCAGAAGCAAGGTATTCAACTGATAGCTTAATTATCTGTATAAATACAATGTCTTATTCTACAGGTAAAGTAGGCTCTGGTATCGGTACAGCAAGATATGAAGGGAACCAAGACAGATTTCCTTGGTCGGGTTGCATGTATCCAATAGCTTCAGCTTCAGCAATCACATCAACGCCATCATCGATTGTATCTGCACCCAGCATTCATACGACCAGTTCGCGTACAGGTACTACAATCTCTACTATTACAACAGCCACATTCACCAAAACAAGAGAACCCACTTTTATTTCTTCTGCGGAAACAACTTTTATTACGAAACTTTTAACTCCTAGACGTAACACAACTACCTACACGGTGCAAGAGCAGCCAACTTCCAACGATTTTGCAGGCGGAACTTCAGGTAAAGTACTATTGGCTAGCTCCACCACAGACGAAAGCGAACCTGTAGTGAAAGTTTCCCCTGAAACATCATCAGTGCAATCGACTGAAGTGATCGCTACCGAACACACTTCTCATCAGTCGATTCCGAGATATGTTTCTGGCAGAACTTCCTGGAAGCCCACAAGACCAACTGATGGTACGCTTTCATTTGCTGCAATTCACAGTAAGATGACCACTGCGTTGGTAATACAAACATCTGAACCGTCACCTACGATGGATGTCACACAAACTACAGGTAAAGCAGCCAGCGCTAGTATTAACTTAATTTCAATTCGTGTCTTTCCATACGTATTATTCGGGCATCACATTAAGACATGCTAACAGTAAGGTTGTTTCGTTAAATTCTAGTTCTGGTGCGGAGAGTTAGGAATGGAGCTTCCAATTACCCTGGCTCTCTCAGAGCTAAGGGGCAACATGAAGCCGATTTGTGTATGATGTCTGTGTTGTAAGTCCTATGATTGTCCTATATTTATCATGTTTTGATACCAATGGCGTCGAGGGTGGTTTCCTTCACACATTTGGTTAGCACACCGTAGTGTGAGTAAAAATACCTTAGCCACGACGTTAAACTCCAATCAAACAACAATCTAGTTTACGGTCGAGAAGGCAGTGTGCTACAGGATGATAGTAATTCATATCGATTTGTGTGTGCATTTCCAAATAAAATGTTTACCCCGTCTGCTGGACGAATTCTCTCCAGAGGTGCAATGTATTGTGTCAGCAATGTTAATAAGGGTTAGGTTTCTTACATTCGTTTTTACCTGCAATTGAAATAAAAGTGGTGTAGGACATTGAAGCTATATTCCCAACTGGAAAGCAGCATCTAGTGCCTGTCCTGTTTATATTCTTCAAAAGTTATTTTAGCCATATAATTTCAACGAATTTATTATTTTTTCGGTTTATTTTTCTGTTAAATTATATTTTGAGGATCTATCCTTAAAATATTTATCATTTTTATTCAATAAAATTATCTGATTCTCAGGTACAATAACTCAATCGGAGAAATGCCTGTGTCACTGTGTCAATCTCCCTAAGTTAACGGACAAAGAGAAAGAGCTATTACTTGATACAATCCTCCGAAATTTAACCATCGACTTTCGTCATATTTCTGCCTCAAGGAGAAAATATATAAGTGTTGACGATCCCAGGCCCTCGGCTAAGACTATTGGAAGTGCGGGAATTGTGATGTTATCTTTAACCCTATTTGGTGTGTTCGTGTTCGACTTTGGGGCCATAGTGAGAGATGTTAAAGTTCTTTACCAAGACATTCGCCGTTGACTACGATCGAAGAGACAATATCACTGTTACAGCTTTGGATTTTCGTTCCACTTATTAGCAGTTTATGTGTGTATTGTCTTTAGTGAGACAAACAATTACAACGCCTACATTACTAAATCTTCGATAACCAAGAGTTTTATTCCGAGCTAGTCTACATTCCGCGACTGACCGAGCTGCTTTAATTTGCACACATCCAAACCGATTGGGTGTTACGATAAGACTCGGCTCGGGAAAAACTGCCAAATTTACAGGTCAGTTGTAAGCGCATAAATGATGAGTTGGATATCATTGTTACAGTAGGAGTTAACTCGAGCCTTTATCACTTATAATTGCTATGGGAGGGAGGGGGAGGAAGTGCGTAGATGTAAATTCTGGTATAGAGGATTGGTCTGCCAAGTGTTGTAGCTCGGAGACTTCTACAATTTACATCTTATTATGAATCTAGTGCCATGATTCTAAGCACCTTTTTTAATAGATTTTCGAAAAACCTGAAGCATGTTCTAATAGGCTAACCTTTCGTTGCATACTTTATAAGTGATATAACAACTCATATATTAATTGTTATGCTTGAGTTATATCTAATTTTTCCAATGAGGTCCTGGGCAATGGTTAAATTCTTTACGAACCTTGAATCTTGTTGGAGGCTGAAGAAAGTGTGTCCGTGCAGTGGGTGGTTTTTGACCCCAAAAAATACTGCTCGCATAGACGATTTCAACCTTACTGCAACAGACAGGCCGGTCGTGCTCCAAGACAAACGAACTCGAAATCCGTGTGTTGCCCAAAGGCACTCAGCCAAATTGATAACGCTGTATGGTCTCACTATGAATTCACTGATGACGGCAGATTCCGAGGGGTGAATTTATACTAGGTTTATTCTGTATTTCGCCCCACGCCGGCGACTGTGGTCGAGTGTTCTGGAGCGCACACCCAAGAGAGTGTTTTCTCGCTTCTGTATCCCACATGCCGCTAACTTCTGGAGTCGATTCGTGTCAAATATTGTTACGAAGAATTTTATTCTGATCATCGGATAAATAAATAAATAAATAAATAAATAAATAAATAAATAAATAAATAAATAAATAAATAAATATGATAAACTTGTCACTTGTGTGAACTACGCTTGTGTTAAATACACTTAAATACCAAGAAAACAAACACAAAAAGTCGTCTTAGTGAAAATGAGGTTTATACGATAGTTATAGTGATTTTGATTTAAGTAATATCATTTTGTTGCTTGATTGGATAAATATATTAGTATTATGTAGTAGTATATATGCTTTATCTGTTTCCCAGTTTAAACCATTGCGTTTGAATGTCCGCCATATTGTAAGCAATACATCTTTCATGTAATGGCTTATAACAGGTATAAATATTACTATTATAAAATTAAGCAATGCTAAATTAGGCAAACATGTATAGGTCTAATTTGCCTTGGGATAGAACAAATCCCATCTGGATTTATTCCTTCCACTATTTATGCACATATTTGGTGATATAAAATTAAAATAGATCGATAAAATTAAGAAAGTTTTGTTTTGTTTATCATTGATTTTTATATTTTGAACAGAAATCGGCTTCGTGATCAAAACGTGATCAAAACGTAGTAAATTTTTGTTATTATTCCCATGAGAAACAGTGAGAAATTATGGTTCCCTCATATAGGAGGAAGTTTAACATGTAAACATATGAATGACTCTAGAAATTTTCCCTTGTGCCTAGACTAAGTGGAGAAAACCCATTTATGTTTTGGGACTTCCGAGTAGTTGCGCTATTTTGGATTAATATTATCAAATTTATCCAGCGGTTGAAAATGCATTTCTAACTCTAAAAGGTATTATATTTGGATGCATCCATAGCAATTATAATACAGAATAGTATGTATTTTTCGTTACCTGGCAACTAAGTAGGCCTATTTAATACACTGACAATGTTGGCTGTTTCTCTGAATTATTCGATTAAGACATCACGTTGGGATTTAAGACGGAATGACTTGAAATGGAAACCAACTTCTTAGATTATTGAATTGATTCATCCATAGTAAGTATTTCCATCTTACATTGACATAGGACTTTCTAAATGCCACTTAGAGGACATTTACAGCATCAGTTAGTGAGTTTTATTTTATCCGGTACCGGTAGAACAGGAGCTATGAAATAAATTTTAATGTAGAATTTGATTGGGTCACTCTGTGTCCATAGTGACACGTGCATTCGCCACTTTGTGAGACTCGGAACTACTTTTGCTCTTTCGCGTGACATATTCCAAAAACGACAGCAAAGGTAACATCAAACGAACTAAGCTAAGTTTCGTATTTTACGCTGCGATATTCTCTGTGGACAAGCAATCTCTGGCTACGGGAAGTTTGTTTTAAGAGCAGTAATGCTGTCTTTACTTAGCAGTCGAGGGAGATTAGCTTTCCAACATTATGAAATCACTTTGCATCTATGGTTGTGCTAGTGTAGGTTATTGTTGGAATACACCACCGTCTTATAAGTGAAACGCCATTAAGCATGGTGTTAAACACTCGTCAATCAATCAACTAGACAATTTAAGTAAATTATAGTAAAGAAATTTAGTAAAACTATAGTGTATTATGTATTAATAATTTATCAATAAATATTATAGAGATACAAATATTATGCTACAAAGTTTCTTCAATACAATTAAAAGCTAAATATCAAATACCAGTCCAAGCTACGACTATGAGCAAATGTTGCCCATTCATTTATTCATAACAATCAATCAACAAAGTGGTATGCATTGTCTTCCATACCAAGGAAAGCTAAAAAGAAATTTGGTAAACCTTTAATGATAAGTTAAGAACTCACATTATAAAGAAACCAACAACATGATATCTAGAATCTTACATGGAATCAAAATAATCAAATTTAATGCATACTATCAAACCAATTCAGTTAAATAATAATTGATAATTCAACAATTACAATTTCTGACACGCCATCAACATGGTGTGAATTTTAATTAATGTAGTTAAAAATTAAAAAATTAATATACAGAACATAATGAACATTATTTATTGATCACCTGTTCGACATTAAGGCATGAAGGTTCTTACATACAAATTTACAAAAATGACACGGCAGTCGTAAATTGAGAGAGAAAATTACAAACTGTATTTGGGCGCTCGGTTAAAAACTGCTTGATATCCTGCCCTTATCTATGGCTTAGAAACGTTTTATAAGTCTTCTTTTTTAGATACCACACGTTTAAAAAACTCTTATTTTTTTATAATTATAAGCTTTATTACTATTCTAACACATGTTCTGTTAGTTTATTATTTCTAAAGAGCCAAAATTAAACATGTTAGTCCTTACAAGGAAATCGTGAATATGAAATTACTCAGATGACCCGTCCCAAACCAGCGTCGCAATACAATAACCGTATTGGAATCGAGCAAAAAGCTACAACGAACTACAACATCTGCAAATAATACAGTATATACAATGTACATAGCAACGAGCAATTTAGATAACCTTGCACGTTCCGGACTACCGATGAATGGATAAACACGAACTCCAGACGTTATATTTTAAGTCCCATTTAGTGATTATAAATTGTAATTAGCATCTGTCAACAATGTTATCTGTGACTTCCCCTAAAGAATCGACTTCATTTTTATTAATCATTAATAAAACAAGACCAGACAGAACAATGGATTTAGTTTGTTGGTTTAAACGAACGTAGTTCTTGCTTCTATACCTTGAATCAAAGTACATTTAAAAAATTTAAAGCCTATTATAGAGACATAAACATTCACAAAACTGCTGGATAAATGCATTGCTACTTGTTCTATGGAATCTGTCGCTCAGATATACATCTTGTTTACAGAGGACATGAAGCGCTGTCATAATTGTTCAAACAATTGATCAGACAAGGTAATTGATTAGGTTGCTCTTATCCAGGTAAAACATGCCAAGACAATGCATAATCAAGTACCGTAAAGTATATGTCAACATTTTTATGTCTTCCATCGATTAACACAGATCGATATTGAGGTACCACTCCTTGATCAGATTATTGTAGTTTATTGACACAGTCGACACTAACTTGATTTGCACGTATTTATGAAATAAACTATACGTACATTACGTTGTGGTAAATAAGGCTGAGCTAATATAAAATAATGAATAAGTAACACGACAAATACCATTAATGTAGGAAGAGTCGCTATATATCCGGTTACTAAAGAGAGTTCGCAATCGTGATAGGATTAATTAGGTAGCGAAGCGCGGGCGTATATATAACTGCAACCTAACTTTCTGCACTTTCACGGTGTTTGTCAGACCATCGTAGAATAGCTTTGGTGGGATATCAGAGTTAAGCTTACAAGTAACAAGATGGTCACCATATATTTTATAGGCAATATATCAAGTGTCTAGAGATTCACTAGAAGTGTGTTCAGAATGAAGAATTATACCAGCTGAAATATTTTCTACAATTCGGTTAATGCGTCACTATATTCCCAAGGATTTCAACAGCGATGTTTTTTTCCAGTGTCTAGAGATTCACTAGAAGTGTGTTTAGAATGAAGAATTATACCAGTTGAAATATTTTCTACAATTCGGTTAATGCGTCACGATATTCCCAAGGATTTCAACAGCAATGTTTTCTTCCAACGCAATGAAGCTGATATTATTTCTGTCGCAGCAAGGTACAGTATGACTGTTTAGAATCATTAAAATAGGTTATTTCTGTATTTGTTTCAAGCCGTCTTTTTTCGCACAAAAAGGAGACCACAGTAAAACTGATGTAAACCGACATGTTAAGTTTACACAAAATGTCGGTTTATTCTCGTTTGGAAAAGACACAAAACTAAAAAAAAAAGATATATTTTGAGATTTGGTAGAATATGGCAGTAAATATATATTGGTTTAGTCGGATTTCACAAACTACACAAAAACAATTATCACTTAGCTTTACGACTGAAAGGGTTTATCTGCCAGCATATTGTATTTGACACAGATGTCCAGTGAATGGTCAGCCACTGAGGGACCAATACGCTATCAGTGGCACCCGATTTCAGTTCAATTTAAAGGAAGGGGAACAAACATGAGGCAGCATTTGTTTGCCTTGTCGCATGATATATAAAAAGAAGTTTGCCAACGGTTGTGGATGTCGCGGGACCGTTATAAGGAGGTTTCTTCTTGATTTCTTACTATTCACTTGAAATACAGCGTCGTTAAATAAGTTCCGTAGCTTTATTTACCACATTTGGCAACAAACTAAAAGGCCTA
>JAQQZZ010111543.1:0-30368 GCA_030265115.1 Mopalia vespertina | reverse complement strand
CAGTGTAGCCAGCTGTTTCAAATGCTAGTAGGCCCTACGTCACAATATCACTACATCGGCCAGCAATGTTACAGGGTCATCGAACTAATGGACAAGAAGAATGTCAAGAATTCAAAGCTCGTCTCTTACAAGACACCAGGGAGAAATACTGAAACAGCTGTCCGATAAAAGCATCACTAACCTTAAGACAATCGTTATTAAAGCACGGCATAAGACACATATATAAGTCATTGCATATCGGAGTAAACCTCAGAGTTGGTAAGCTTCCAAGCACACTTTTATCTACAACTATATTTACTCTGGAATTGAGGGAAAAACCACGAACTGACTAGAACACTAAGTTATGTCTGTTATAGGAGTACCACAGGCAGCAAGCTCCCTGGTCGTATGCCCTATGATTAGGCGGACAAGTGGATTCTGGAACGCACATGGAAAAGTAAACGATCATTGGATATGCAATGACGAATAATGATAAATAAAATACTGGCAAAGTTAAGAGTAGTCACATTGCGCAATATTCACACCAAATTAGAAGTTTCTAGATGAAATATTAGAATTTCTTAGTAATCCTATAGGTTTGAAAGTTCCATTCATTATGGTCAAAATTATTAAACGAGATTTTGCATTTACCATACCAACATTAATGGAAAAAGTAAAATATATATTTTATTTTCAGGAGCGTGTAGGCATTTCAAAGTATATAAATGTAGTCAAGATTTTAAGTAAACTTTTACTGAAGTATAACCAAAGTTATACAGAAACATTTCAGTCACATTTCTAAATCCTTAAGCTAATGGCATGGGTCTTGCAAGGATCCTAGGATCACAATACTTCAAATTCTGTTCTTTTCAGTTTCGAGTTCTGGCAAGCGCCAGCACCAAGCCATGCGCAAAATGCAGTACAGATCCAATTTCACGAAAACAGTTCACATCCTTTCTAAACCGACTTTAAAGGTACAAAGGCGCTACTCCGAAGAGCATTCAATACATTTTTTATTATAGAGAAGTAAAATGATGCTTGCCTCCATCTTGATTCGAGCACTATGCGAATTGCATTTGGGTATATTTATCGTGGCTATATTTGACTTCATTTTGTGTTAAAATTATAGAAATATCCATCGAAATGGGAGGACAAATGATGTCTTGGTGTTTATTGTGAAACACTAACATTCTACAAAAGTCTTAATGTACAACACTGACCGCTCTGCACTTACAATATGCAGCAACTTTAGCCAACAGTGGGCTTTACTGACTGTATCAGTCATAACATAGATGAACCTTTGTTCACAGATCAGTTGTCGCTTCAACTATACTATACAGATATGACACAAATATATATTAATTCTGTTATAAATTACTGATATACCGTTATGTTTATCTACAGTCGTTATATTATTGCACTATTTTTCTCCTATCCTGTCAGCGTGCCCATGACTTATTTGTGGCATGTGTTTTACTGTTTGTTTCTTTATTACCCATAATTCACTTAGATGTTGTCAGTTGGCCAGCTCGGTCTACTTGTCGTGGTTTGGTGGTTAAGATGGAAGCCACAAGAACATGCCTTGGCAGAAATCCATGGAAACTGTATACCCATGCATAGTTTACCTTTTTGGATACACGATAAACACTACGTAAACTTTTGTTTAATGTTCGAAAATCTATAGTTCAACCAAGCGGCAATTGGGTAAGGGAAGATTTGAGTCACATGAAACTGAAGTATTTACCAAGTACATCAGACAAATAATCGACACTTCTTTGACACCATTGTTATCCTGTGCAAATGCAATGTAACGAGGTCAAAGGGTTCTTTAATGCTAACACTGTGTAATTTTTGTTTTATAGAAAAAGCTACGATGTAATTCCAACAAATGGTAATTATTCTGTTAGCTACAGCTCCACTATGACGTCAATAGCTGAACACAAAACTAAATGTTTTTATCGGACCATGCGCTCAGGACATCACAATACTGGCAGACATACAATAGCTTCCAATGGGATAACTTAAAGACATCGACACAATGTATACTCTAACTCAAAGTACCATCGAATCAGACAGGTATAATGTGGCTGGAAGTTCTATTGCACTTAGCGGCGGTGTACACTGATCGTGAACAGGGGTTTACTTGTGTTGGTTGTAGACGTGACTGTAGATTCACGAGTGACAACTACACGTCGTGTGTCGTGGGTTTGAGCCACACTGTAACCTGGCTTACCCGCTGACTTAATTGGCGCTTCAATAACTAATTTCCCATTGTCTTGCATGTAAGCATTTACTGTCATAGGGTCAACGCTATCTGGTAATTCATATTCTTTGTTGAAGGACCTACTCATTCTTCTACCGCCCTCTGTCTGCTCGTGAGTCGCTGACACTACCACTTTCTTATCTATTGTTTTCACGACCACTTCTTCTGGCCGAAATTCTCCCACGTCGACTTCTAGTTGTAACTTTCTAGATCCGTCTGATTCTGTTACAATAGGTGAACGACTGGGCGAATAATTTCCCGCGGGAACTGCCGCCATTTCCGTCGGTCGAAGGATTGAGGTCTCTAGCCGAGGCATCTCGTCGGAACGAATTGGCAGGATGGTGGAAGGATGCCCCACGGATCGCTTCATAACTGGCGCCTCGACCGACAAGACGCCATCTTTGCTAAGGACGCACTGCAGTCTGTCTTGGTCCACGTGACTAGGGATATCCACCTGGCGGCTGTATTCTCTGCTGACTGTTGATCTATTTGTCTTCTCTTCGTGACGAGCGTTTACCAATAATTTGTTATTCTGAACCCGAACCTGTACCTCCTCGGGTCTGAATTCTTTGACGTCAAAGCGGATTTTAAACAACTGATTTCCCTGAGCATCCGTTTCGTATAGAGAACGAGAACTATCTACTTTTGTCATGGAATTAGTGGAACTCTCTAAAGGTGACAATGTAAAAAAGTCATTTCTCATCCTTTCGAATTCATTTTCCCATTCCTTTCTCCTCTGATCCATTCTGGACTCCACATCGTCCCATCTCTGTATCTGGCGATCCTGGAAACTCAGGTTATCCTGTTTAATTGGAATATGTACTTCTGATCTGTATGTGGCCATGTTGTTTTCTGAAAACGAGAAAACGTAAACAATTTAGAGTTTTTCTGACAAATCCAGTTAATGTGGTCTTATGCATTAAAACACATTTGTGTTGGTTTGTCATAATTAAGAAATTTCCCCGTCTGAAAATCACAAAATTCCTTACCTACGCGTGATATCCCCTTGGAAATAGAGCCATGTATTAATACATCACTATTTAGTTTTGAAGTGGTATTATTAAGTCAAATTGAAATCCAGAAATGTTTTTCCAGATACCGTGGATGAACGGTATATTTATAGCCATCCCTATCTCCTTGCCTGCATCATCAGAGCTGCGGTATTTGAGTAGGAGGTTTAGGTGGTAACCTAACCAATACCAGACATCTCTACAGGTTAATTTATAGAAACTTCAGGAAGGCGTCAGTCATGTCGTCAACATTAAAGTTTGAAGATGAACTTAAATACAGGCCACATAAATTGTTAACATCTCAGGGTATCTTAGCTATCTATATAAAGATAAATATAATTTAAGACCTTTAAGCAGATTCTACAAAGTATTTCCCCAAAACCACAATTTAATTTTGGACTACACTCGAACACTTTTTAGTAGCCATGTCTTCATGCTTCATGTCTGCTATATACGTTTTATGCAGTGTAAGGGCAACACACAAATGCAATTTAAAGGTGGTTAGCCAACAGTCATTCAAAGGATTTTATGGTAGTGCTGTCTTTGCTCAGTACTGGAAGAAGAGTAACTTTCCCAACATATCAAAACATTGAAATTGTATGGTTCTTTTATTGTGACAATTGCCACAGTCACCGTATTGAGCGAAAAAAGCCTTAAAAAAGGCATACAAACATACATTTATCAAAACTTTTATAGATTAATTTCATTAATGGTGACAGTATATATATTTTTTTAAAATTACTTTGGCATTTGATTGGTTGTCGACTAATTAAAACCGACGAATCACCATATTCTAGATATTGAATTACTAGATTGGTATCCCTGTGACAGTGCTCCTCGTAGATGAGCCGATCTGTTTGGGGTGTCATTGTATTACGTACTGCGAGTGTCATGTATTTGTCCAGTCTTGTCTTTGTTGGTTGCCAGTGGTGACGAGGGTGGATCCTTTACCTCTTGGGCTGGCATGCCCTCATGTATCATATGAGTGAAATAACCTTAAGTATGACGTTAAACTCCAAACCAACAAACAACCGTTGAGAAACCTTGGCAGGTTTGACGTGGGTGAAAATTTTGAACATTTAATGGTGAACCTCTCTAACTTAATCGGTCGAGTGTTGTCCCACGAAAGCAATCAACTCTGATATTATTAAAAGAGGAGGCATGCACATTTTACTTTATAAATAAATTTATATCAGAATGTTTGTCTGTTGCTTTTTCTATCTAATAGAGACCTAGACTGTAGACATGGGCATTCCGTACGGGTAATATTTGTATAGCACAGCTAATGGTGGCCGTTACATTTATTCCAACTATAAACCGAGAAACAGGGCAACACCAACAACGTCAACAATATTGGGTGCGAATCGCTAGTTCTAAATACGTTAGGACGCTGGGTTCAACGGAGAATGATGCAGCATACGTTGTTTATTTTACTTATGTTAACTTATTTAGTCACACTGTCTTCCAGAACACTCGGGGTACCTTGCAATTGATAGAAGACTTTAGTAAGCACATAATTGCACAGCATCTGGTTTCAATCATTGTTACCTTCCAGCATGTGCTGACAGAAATTATACACTTTACAGATGACTTGAAGTTTTACCCATGCGTCAAATGTGCTAGAATTGATACATATATGCAGCACAGCCTTCCAAAGATCATATTAAAGCGACATGTCTGTATATTTTCTTTAGGATTCAGGAATGTGATATCCGTTGATATATCTCAATAGATACATTCTCCAAATCAAAATGTTATCGAATAAGAGCAGATACTGCCCCCTTGATCCAATTGATAGCTATCGTAATAACATCATATCTTGGTACGCGCTAACCAATAAGGCAAAACACAACTGGGGTTTCTTAAAACCAAAAAGCCCTCTCTTATTAGAACCTGCAGTAACATTAACCGAATTCCGTTTTCTGTTTACATAATTTTAGGTATTCTTTTTTTAATAGAATCTCATTTTGTAAAACAGTTTTGGATCGATTTTTTATTCCCACTACAAGGGTTTTCATTTCTCTATATACGTGTCCTCCAAGATGACCTTGTAATACAGGCGTCTGTTTTAGAACGACTAAGGCGTGTGTTAAAATGAAAATCCTACGTCAAATAAATGAAACAACGCCAAGTAACGCCTTTTCACAAAACAAATAAGTGTATACGTAAGTCCATTGTGATTTAAATTTCTGTTCATGAGGAACATCGGTCCAGAATAGAACTTTATTATCTTTTACTTAAACAAATGCACGTACTAGACCTCCAGTATGGGGTAAGCAACGTAAAAAATATAAAACATCTTGTAGCAGAGTAATATGTACACCAGGAAGCAGATAGGATGTTTCTGCTGTTATAGCCATCAGTTCTGGGGTGTTGTAATAAGATCTATGCGTTCCTACCTTACCTTTCTGTGTTTCGGCTTCAACGATAGCAACAGACCGCATGCAGGAAACGGCAGCGAGGTTAATCCTATGTTAACTCAATGTACACTCTCAATGCCATATGAACTACAGTTGACCTTTGTTAGTTGAACATAAGATGTATCACCAGGTTAATGATTTTTTCTGGTTTATTATTAAGTTTTTTTTCAAATGAATGCCTCATTCCATCAGTAGTTATTTTGACAATTGAACTGTTCGTTCATGTCATGGTGTGATGTGTACAGCCGTGTGTCAAGAACGTTTGCTGGAATCGCCTATTGTTTTTATTTTGTTATTGAGCTGACATGTTAATACCCCTCACACTGTCGTCTGATTGATAAAGGTCGTTTTGGGTACGAATATAGCTCCCTTCCCTATCAACAAAAGTAACAAGATAAAACATTTGCCTTTTTCAACTAAGAATATTCAGTATGTTATCGAAATTCAATTATAATCCGAACTTTTAATTCAAAACAAAGAATTTTAAAAAGTAGACATTTAGGACGTTTTGGAGAGGATCCAATTTAAAATATTAACATGTGACTTAAAAAGGATGGTAAATCAAAAACTAAATGGTTAGTATAATCTGCACAAGTAAATTATTAATCCCTGTCAAATACTTCCGCGTGTGCTGAATAGTACATCAGGACACTTTCATCTAATTTAATCGGTATTTGTCAAGAGCAGCACAGGAAATTGAGGCGATTTATATAAGTGAGACCATCAAAATGTGCCGGTACATGTTCTCAGTTAACGCAGTAAAAAATGTAGTTTGTATATTATGGTGATATTACTTTCAGGAATCATCGACTATATACAAATCTTTTCATCACAGCCTCCGATAAAAGATTTTTTTTTGATTGGGGTTTAACGTCGTACTCAAGGGTATTCACTTATATAACGACGTGCCAACCCAATGGAGGAAACCACCCCGACACCACTGGCACCAAACAAAGACAAGACGGGACAAATACAGGACGAAAACAGGACGTAATACAGACACCACAAATAGATCAGCTTCATGTTCCCCTTTAGCTCTGAAAGCACCAGGGCAAAATGAAAAGAATGCACGTGTCTCGAGGATTGCCAGAACATATTTAATTTTAAACGTCTAATTAAAATTCTCTACTAGCCGTTTCTAGTCTAAATATTCATACCAGCATCGATTGGAAGCCGATGAAGGTGTTTTTTCAGACAGCCAATTAAAATGATACAACATACACAATTCACTGGAGTCTGAAACGCCCCCAATGCCGTGAACTTATTGATTTCCTTTGCAGTGACCCTATTATGGCCATCCTCGGAAAACCATCCCTTTTTTGTCAGGATTTGTATGTAAAACCCACCGCTGATCAATGAGGGTAACTTATTTTGTGTTTATGTATAAGTTGCAGTGATTGAGAGTACAGCCACACACATAGAGCCGCCTCACATACAGGCGTGTCTGGAGTATCGGAACAAACAATCCATCCCCCTATCATTAGCTACAATGGGGCAGGTTCGCGAAGGCATCCGACGTTGGCTTGATAAATAGTCGTGGGTAAAAAGTCACACGGCCTGACTGATGGTTTGCATGTACAGCGCACGCATATACAAATGTAGGTTACAAATACAAGCACGAACAAAACCTTAATTGTGTCACAATGTGCATAAATTACGAGGCAAAATTGTCCATGTACCGCATAGTTGAAGTTATCTGATATCTACACAGCAATGACGTAACCAGAAAATAAATCAAGTATGACGGGCCACACAACAAAAGTATAAAAAAAACCCCAGAATTTAGCGAATATTTTTTATCAGTGCACGGATATCTTAGTTTCAATTCAAATGTGTCTTTAATAATCTTTATTTTGTCAAGAATAGGCTAGAGTTACAGACGTGGCTACCGACAAGAATACTTCTGTAAACAAAACTACAAGTGATGCGTATTTTGAGAGGACTATGTGCACAAAATCAACAATTACAGACTTACATCATAAGAATTCTAGTTATAGCATAAATGATTAAATGTAGTCATAAATGTGTTAAAGAATATGAAGCTTTCTTTGAACAAAACTTGAACTGTTATATTTAAATGAAACATAATTGATGGCATTTCCCAGATTGGTGTACAATTCCCACAGTTATATGTACATGTGTAGTTTGAACCAGTTTTGTGTACAAGTGTTGTTTGGACCAGTTATGTGTACCAAATATCCCAAGTGTGTACAAGTAGACAGGTATGCAATCACAATAGAATGTATCCGCTCACATTAGGCTTCATGATTCAGAGGAAGTTAAAGTGAATCTGACCACGGGGAGATTTTGACGTACATGAACTGTTTTAAATTTTCTTTTGATTTATTCACCAGAGGTACCCATACAAGCCCATATACATAAACAATTAATTTATTAATGAACAAAGATATTATTGAACTTTTTAATTGACATAATACAAATTCATTGATTGTAGTAGCCCTATGTGACGGTTTAATTACAGTTGTATATTTTTTCTGTTTTATATAGTAGGATTCTGAATTTGTTCAGCCTGGAGAGGAAGTCCCAGAGGGCGTTTTATTTTATTTATACTACAATGGGTCCAGGAACAGATCAATGTGGTTCTCATACCGCTAGCGTGACGTGTTTCAATTATCATGTAGGGTATATTTAATCAATTTACTTTCCATGGAATTTAAGAACGTGTATTTGTTTAAAAGTTTATTCACTATAGTCTTGCGTGTATTAACCACTTAAAGTAGACTTCAGTGCGGTGTATATGCAAACGAATCCATGTACATGAAGCTGGGTTAGGTGCATGCCAGGAGAATGTACACCTGTTCATATTGAAGCCATATCAAACACTGCAGGTTCTGTACTCAAATAGACTAGTACCTAGTCTTCACAGATTACTAAAACTAATGTAATGTCTAGCCATTTTTGTTGTTGTAAAACTGCTTTCCCCAAAAAGTGGGTTGGCGAGATATTCGTAACCTTAATGTCACAAATCGATTAAATTGTAAAAAATGTAAAAAAAAAAAAAAAAAAAAAAATATGTCAACCACAAAGATAAATGCACCCTATGCCACCTCATCATTTTTCTCCTACCAGTAATAAAAACGTAGTCTGATAATGAAAATGTCAACATATATATAACTACAAGCAATGTGCACGCATAATTAATATGAACAGTCAATGTCCGACAGTCAAAGGCTCGACAAAATAGAGAATAATTCGATTGTCTTCATTTTCGATTTGTTTAGAGTGTAGCAATGCTATATTTGCTAAGCACTGGAGGAAGACTAACTTTCCAACTTTATCAAAGCACTTCACATGTTATGGTTGTGCTATAGTGTCAATTATTGTTGAAATATACCGCTGTCATATAAGTAAAATACTTTTGAGCAATCAATCGATCTATTTTAGAATGTACAGATTCTTTATATCTCAACGGCCACAGCGACCATCAGAGGATAACCCTAGTTTGGGTGCCAAATTAAATGGCCATAGTCGGTCATTAAACAAGGGGACATACATGATGTGTCCGCATGGCATCACTTGATTTTTAAAAAATAATATTTTGATTGATTGCTGAGTTGTGAAAGTAAACAGCAACACAGCCATAATGTTAAGTGTAATACATCAATGCTGTACTGGATAATTAGCGCTCGTTCAAAGCTCACAACATGAATATACTACAATCCTACATTGCTACTGTCATTAGCAATAGAACCGTAAACATTTTCAAACTAAAGTATCTTGGAATATCGGTCTGACATACATGCTGCTCTACTGCTTCAGAAATATATATTCTTAAGTTCATATTTTCATAAATTGTAGGCGGACAGCTGGGAGAGAGCTTCATGTTGCCCTAAGTGGTTCTATCAGAGTCGAGTGGCACCAAGTAGCTGTATTGCGTCTGGCGATTGTCCTGCGCTTAGGGTAGTCTCCTTCACCCATTGGGCGGGCAAGCCATCATGTGAGTGACATAACCTTTAGTATGGCAGAAAACCCCAGTCAAACAACAGAAATGTTTAGCCCTCCAGGTTAACTTCTGAACTAAAACGTCTACCATATAACTCAATTTAACTATTCAGACATGATCCTCACATGAGCGGAGGCTTTGCTAACTGCATCTCTTAAACAGAATTGTGAAAATACAATATTCACGATGGTGGGATCTCACATCTTCCGGACACACCTGAACCCACTCAATGCTTACGCCCTCCCCTGTACAGAACCTTAATTTGAATTGTAAAAATGCAATGTTCCCGATATTGTGATTTCACATCTGCCCTGACACCAATGATTGCCCTGAAGTGTTCTAGTACACGTATATAAGATTCTAGAGTCAATCCAGGGACGTGATTATACAGGGCTAACCCTAGGTCGGTAAACATGGCCAGCTGCTATGTTTAACCATACTAACTATTCAACAGAAACGCCTATCATCATATTTGTGCGAGCGAAGAGCATGTTGGCACATCGTTAGTGGAAGTGTTCCATGGTATTTCTGAAACAAATCGCCATCAGTTGAACAATGTGCACATGGTCATGCTTGCCATTAATAAGTATAAACCTTAAGGCTTAAACTCAGCATATACACCTTGGGTTGACCTTTTATTAAACAAAAATCAATTGACTTACTAATATCGACGTATAGGCCTATTTATATCCTCTTTAATAACTGCAAGGAACTCAGTAGTTTTCTCAGGCTTGGGATAACATAATTCAGATTTTATAAAAAAAAAAATAAATAAATAAAAATAAAAAATGGCCCATGGTTGAATATTCTGAATGATCAAGATTCTTCCTATCTGTACGTTAATTTATTCCATTTTATTTCTCTACAAGATAAATATTATTAACAATAATTATACCTATGCTATAAGAAAAGTCTTACCATAACCACTATTTTAAGTGTTATCCTTAATTATTCATATGGGTAGAAATATCGGCCATCTACATGTAACC
Source organism: Mopalia vespertina (assembly GCA_030265115.1). Classification (NCBI taxonomy): domain Eukaryota; kingdom Metazoa; phylum Mollusca; class Polyplacophora; order Chitonida; family Mopaliidae; genus Mopalia; species Mopalia vespertina. Next base: position 19,743 of record JAQQZZ010111543.1, on the reverse strand, counting down.
GCATAATTAAACTTCAAAACATACAGCCCTTAACGGAATGGTTGAATAGTAAAGCTTTGAGCATGTAGAGACTTCAAGGTATAACGCCCCTAGGGTGCATACGGCAAAAGTAAATGGGACAAGGTACAACAGTAGACCTGAATGGGACAGGCCAGCACCTACCTGAGCTGCCTCGTTTATCCTATGCACTATTGTAATCAGACAGACTACAGTCACTACATATATTTATTTGCGTCGTAACTTTTTAAAAACAATATTAATATACTGACTCATCTAGGCCTATACATTATACACATGTCATAAATCTGCAAATTGCTTTACCTTATACTATCACAGAAAATGACATTTATACTTTTTTAACACACAAACGCAAATCTTAAATAAAAAAATAAAAAACGCAAGGACTATTAGCATAACATGAACTGACCTACCTACAAAATGCATACAAGCCTATTTCTCTTACAACTAACCTCAGAAGTGTAGGACATTCACGTTTTGTCAAATGCTTGTCATAATTTAAACAATCTAGCCAACTGAGCGAAGCATGTTCAAATGATAAATATGACTGACTATGCTAAGTATGGAATGTAAACAGACTGTGGCAGTCAGCAAGCATTGTGGAATACAGCCTTCTGTGTTTCGTTTACAACTCAATTATCTCAACACAATTTAAAAAAAAATCTAATGCTTTTTTAATTAAGTGATGAGAGATCCACAATACGTGTCCACATAAACATGCTATTACATTAGAATTAAGATACGCTGTTAACCGGCTTCATTTAAGCAAAAATTTAGACTTTGACCATGTGACGTAATACAGATTATAATGATTCACTTTGATTGATTTTTACCGTCTAAGCTCTTTTGTAAATATATTGCTCCAAGTATGCCGTATAATGGACCCTTATACATTCCCAGAACATGCAGGCATTCGGTAAGCCATTTTCATGCAGAACAACTTACCAATTAATTAGGCCGGATTGCACGTAATTCCACGTTGCTGCCCGGGTGTAAGGGCTATATCTATAAAACAACAGTCCAACGAATATCGCAGCTGGACTATGAGCAAGAAAATAATACAATGTGTATATATCGCTGGGTGTTACCAGTATGCTGGGCCTATACTGTTAGCTGGCCTCCAGTAAATGCAATTCTTTTCGATGCAGTCCGTGCTCAGCAGCCGAATAGATATCCCTCAATGCGCAGGTCAATTGTTACCATAGCAACGCCGCGGAAGACGTCTAACAGAGTATATTGAATTACACGTCCCTTTTCAGGGGTTACCATCTCTAACTACTGGCCTACACGACGGAAACTAAACCAGGTTCCAGTAGGTTCCAGAAAACACCGGTAACTGTTGACATAGAAATTAACTAGTTCACTCAGAGCAATTTTACAACATAAATACGAATGGTTTTCCATTTTAACAGAAATTCGACTGGTATTCTACGTGTCACATGACTTGGACTGGGTTGTTTTTAAGGTAACACAACTGCTCTGGCAACAGTGGCCCCTAGGGGCTTGTCAGTGTATAAGGTAAAATAACAAAGATAATCCATGCGAACGATATTTTGTTCGTAGTTTAAAAGGCTGTTGACTTAAAAACTGTTGTAGCCTACTGGCAAATTAATAAACACATGCAGTTAGCATTGATCTATAACCATAATTTAACTCGCTGTATAAAAGTAAAAAATCCAGGCTCTCTAGGATACGTTGTTTTCAAAATGCATGGGAAATAACGTTTTGTTGTTTTTTTATACTGTCGCTCTCCTACCGACGGTCGGAATTCATGGTTAATTCCGATTATCACGATTTTATATAGCAAATAAAAAAAATCATTGAAATAATATTAAAAGAATAAGATATGATTCAGGTAAGCATATTTTCTGTCTTCACAATAAAACATATAATATTTTAGAAATAAGTAAAGAGATGTGTTTCTTAGTTAGCAGGTGACAAGAAAAATAATGTAATCAAAATGTGATGAGGGAGAAGCGAGAATCTAATAAATGCCTGGATAAATCTTTCTCGTCACGGTTGTTTGAAACGGCTTACATTTTAAACTACGAACAGGCGTGGATGCTGGACATTTTTTTTATAGCCCCTCCCAAAATGAAAATGAAAATATTTACTTCCGTTTACAAGAGCGCATGTCTTTGACTGAGGTCCTCTAGGTTCCCCGCGATACGACCGTCGCCGTCACATGACCGAAACAAGGCGAATCGCACGATGGCGATATGTCACGCATTTTATAAATAATAAAAGATTACCAATCAAGTATTTTCTTTAGTATCAAGTAGGCCCCCTACAAGCCAAAACAACCGTGTGGAGACGCCACTGACAATCTTCCGTAGAATAAGTGGATGCATTCTTTTTAAAATGCAGCCTATATGACTGATGGGATAAATAGACGTCTTTGAATCAGAAGTTAACGATTCGCTCACTGACAAAAATATAAGAAGACACCCAAACTACTTTAATTCAGTGTCTACTTGATTATATAGTTCATTACTGGTTACTTTATTCTTGGTGAACAGTGGTCAGTTGCTCAAAGCGCTATTCAATTTAATCCGCTACTAGATGACGTCACGCCATGCTGAAGGTCTAAATTTAATCCGCTATTAGCGATTTAATGTGGTGTACGCGACTTACCGTCTTCCAAAGAATTGCGACCTGGGGTCAATTTCCCAGAAAGCTATTATGCGCTAAAAACAGATTAAATGGATTAGTGATAGACCTTTAACATGGTGTGGCGTCATGTAAAAGCGGATTACATATCGCTTCGGACAACTAGCTCCAGTAAAAGCAAATAAAAGTATGCGGTATATCGTAAGTTATGGCACAGTGCCCGTAATATGGAATTACACAGGTCATTGTTCGTTTTAAAACTGCGGCGGCAAGAATGCTAGGGTAATCGAAAATCTAGACAGCGCTTCTATTTTGAGCGTGGGTGAGTTAAACGACTGAAACTGAAAACTCCAGCTAAACACGATGAATGAGATATCTCAAACGAACAGATACGATCAGTGGGTGAGCTCAGAGAGAGGAACAGATTGTAACAACAAACAGTGTACAGTATTTTGACTATATGTTACAAGGTATCTGTGTTCAATTCATTTATTAACATATACACCTGCAGGATGTATCAATGACCATTGCTTCTCTAGACAGACATGGAATAAAAACATGTGGATTACATGTATATCGTTGTATTATTTTATCTGAATGTCAATTGTATTCCATTCTTGGAAAAAGTCAGAGCATAACTCGTGTTACTAACAGATACGATCGCGAGTTCACCGCGAACAAGATATGGGCATAATCGGTAGCCGTCTTTTTCATCTTCGACCGGAAGTAGATGGGCGTTATAATTCACTCGCTGATAACATAGATACATTTCTGCTGTTGTTATATAACAATTTCTCGCCCAAAAATGGGTTTGGAGGAAAACGCCAAATGATTTCAAATGAAACAAAGAAAAATTAACGAAATGGTAGCCATGCAATCCGAGAGTTATCACTCGGTCAATTTAAACGTTATTCTTCATTCAGAAATAAACTGGAAAAAGTAGGCCCTTTACATTTACGTTTACGCCACAGCGTAACTGAAATACCGCTGAATGTGGCGTAAAACAATAATCAATCAATGAATCAATAAACATTTACGTCTGTTGTATAAATACACGCTGCGTTAATTTAAACTTAAATGGCGACTCAAATTGTCGACGAAAGCGAGAACGATTTGATCTCTATTTTAGAATGCATGTGGACACAGTTTATTAACTGTGGTGCCGCTTCCGGAAGTCAGTAGCTTAATGATAGGTTATGATCACAGACGTATAGGCTTACAAGTTGAAAGTCTGTACGTTAACTGTCTGTTGTAGAACTCCTACTTTCTTTCCTTACATTTAAATAAAGTTTTATTTGAATTTCTCACCGAAGTTGACCTGTTTATATTATCTGCGTTTGCGAAAAAAAGATTGAAAACCGCCAGAAATATTGCAGGTAAGAAAAATAAAGTTATCGTGTTTAATGTCTCTAAAAAAACATCAGAGAAAAATCAAATAAATGTTTTGAGAGACCGGCGATAGCGACGGACCGATTTCCATCCTTCAGCAGCATTTCTATTAAGACGGAGGACTTAGCCCTATAAATTGTGCTACCAGCTTGATACAAAGTGTCTGTGGTTATGAACCACCATACTAATTTGAGCAAGGATAAAGCAGTACATTGTCGAACTAGAGGAGATTGGCTGTTCTTGAAACCTAAGAGTTTAGAGGTTAATATAGATTGCTGATGATTTTTTTATTTGTAATGTGAAATATGACAAGAGTTCATTTGTAGCTAAAAGTATGTTGCAATAAACGCAAGTTGAAATATCATATCATACTATGAAGGGCTGTAGTTCCTTGTCTTATCTGCATGCTTAGGGTTTTATCTTCTTGGAATTATGAATTACGGAGCATTTAATTGGGTGTCGCGTTGGGGGCCTCCCACTCCCCAGCGAGCAACATTTTTCCATTACTGATTACAACTAACTTAATCGATTAAAATCGGGCAAAGCTAAACGAGTTAACATAATTACATGAAAGGTTGATTTTCAAACCTTAAGAGACAGAAAAAGTTCATTTTTATAATCATTCAGTATTACCAGAAGTCAATCAAGCAGAAGTATGAAACCAGCCATTACCCAGTCTCAACGGCATTGTGTCTTTCAGTGGACTTTCATAGTGCCTTATGACTCATTGCGCAAGAAGTAAGGAATTTCGCTCGCTTCGCGCAGTTTAAATTTCAGAATCCATTGACGCCTTATGGGTAAAATACAACGTTTGAAAAGCGGTTAAAAACAGTGTTAGCATGATTTACCCATGATTCCACATCCAATTAATGTCCTTCGAGATTTCTCTATGTCTCGTTAGGGGGCGCTTTCTCATCAATGAGCGCTGGTCTGGTCACAATGCCGTTGAGACTGGGTAATGGCTGGTTTCATACTTCTGCTTGATATACTTCTGGTATCATCATGTTAATCCTTTACTGTTTTTAATAACATTCAGCAAAAGACCATTCTTGGCATCACTGACAACTAACAACGACAAGCTGTAACACATTAACTAGCAGAATTTTGTGTTAAAAAATTTGGAATTCTGCTAGACATTTGAAAGTTAGGTTGATGAGTGACTGGTAAGGCGTGGAATGTTTTGCTTCTGGCACGGTTGAACAGAACTGCGTTTTAACCCCCTACCGATACGAATGAAGGGAGATTACTTTGTATTACATTTGGACTGTTAGCTGATTGTGTGGGATAAACGAAATCATGAAAAAATTAAACATTTAACTTCATATTTTAAGGCTGTGCTACTTCGGTCATGTACTGGGGGATCACATAGGAAAATCATTGATCGCAGCATTAAATACTAGTGAATTAATGAATCAAAGTGAGATATATCGACGATCTCTTCTCCTTGTGTTTCACAATATCTATTTTAGAGAATTATAGTTTTGTTTCAACAATGTTTTCCATTTCGATGCAGTTGAAACGTACAGAAGGGGTCCGTTGGGCGACTTTTATTATGAATTCTTGATTACCATTTTTTTTTAAACAACAATCTTTCTGCATGGTGTCAATGGTAAATGTTCAACACTGTCATTAAAATTCCATAACTCTGAGTAGGTTTGCAGCATCTATCGAACGATTACAAGCCGATTACAGCCAACAGTCTTTGAAAAGTATGTCCATTTTTGGCAACCATTTAGTCTTTAAGGAAAACTAAACTAATTTGAATACAGCGGAAGGCTCTGTTAATTGAATGATTGGTGTTTAGCGCCGTGTTCAGGGCTATGTTGATTATGTCGTTTAGCGCTGTACTACAACAGTTAAAACCGACACTTTCAAAACTAGACAATTTGATGTCGTGTGTTTTGCTCTATCGGACAACTAATGTTTCTCCAGTTACAAATAAACACACATATCCATTCAGCCAAATTAAAAATGCACAGCTAGTTGTTACCTCCACGTGTCTTCACGAAGTCTGGTCATTGGCACCATCAAATTCATATTAGTATTATCCCATACATCATATGGTCCTCTCGCCTTTTGTGAAGCTTAATTCGGGCCCATCGCTGATTAATAGCAGTTATAAGCTTCATTTAAAATGTTCCCTTTCTGTCCAAAGTGAAACATATTAAAGGGTCAGATATCGGTTGCTGAAAGCTGTGTTGACGTTGAGCAACATCGTTTTTTATTATGACCTGACGTCCATTTCTTTCTTCAAACAGAGCTTGGAACAACCGCGACCCCAGATAATTTACCCCTTGATTTCTTTTGCCATACGAATTCACCAGCCATGTTGTTCGCGTAAGGCATAATCACTGATGGATATGATATTTGCTTGATAGACTATATATATCTGAACCTAGTCATCTGTCAGTCAAATGTTCAACTTTGAAGTATTCGCGGAATTAACGAGATTTTTATTTTCATGAACGATATACCCATCATCAGCCAGCTCTTGTGCTACCGAATACTGCATGCTTCTTCCCCAATCTGTCAATTTTAAACCAAAATTATGTCAGACATTTTCATTGAGCGGAAACAACAACTGGCCCAGCCTGTCTAACACGAGAAGACGCAAATGTGTATTTTAATAGCAGTTTATAATGGTGAAATTAGAGATAAAGTATGTCTATCAAATGGATTTGGGTTACTCTATGTCACTCCGGACGTAGGTGATTGGTTAAAATTGGCTCAGATGGTGTTGACAGTCAAAATGGCAAGCGGCACGGTTATGGTGAGTGTCGTAGAGAAATGAAACGATGAATGCCGATTACTTAGCTTTGCGAAACTATCTAAAGCTAAAGTAAAGATTTTATTCATTAGACGAAAACCAGCATTTTATCTATACGCAGCGTTAATGAAAAATGTATATTCTTTAAATGTATTACTGTACAGTTTATACATGTTTGATGAAATTTTATTACATTTCCATCACATATGTTCTATTCTATATTGATCGCATGCCGGGCAATCATATAACCTCCATGGTCGTTCATGTATCCCCGCGCCACGATGAGTATATTTATTGATTCGCCAATACATATTCTGTACTTAACTGTATCCCCACGTCATGATGAGTATATTTATTGATTCGCCAATACATATACTGTACCTAACTGTATCCCCACGTCATGGCAGTATGTATCTGTTGATTCCCGAACAGATATCCTGCGCCTTCGTGTATCCCCTCAACACTGAAATGTATATTATATGAGTGGCCCCTATATCTACTGGTTCCCATACAGATATAACCCAGTGGGAGGATCTGTTCAGACGTTATTACCACTCTGTCAAAATAAACTGTTCCATGTCAGACGAGTTGATTGTAGTTGATAGGGGGCCACTTGATTTCACGAGGTTTGGTTTACATTCACCTTGCGCCAAGGCTTCCGGCGAATGTTTCATATAACATAAACATCCATGTGAACAAGAAGTTCACCTTATAACACAATGCTGTGGCAGTTGGTAGGTTTATTGTAAACGGACTGAAGCTCAACAGTCTAGAATTTTCCAATTCTTATTCGTGTCCGTGCAGACTTGGACTCTGTGGTATTGTCGATCCACCTCGCAGTGGCACATTACTCTTTGGTGATGAACAGCTAACGGTTAACGAAGATATAGACATTTTCGATACAGTTGGAAGGTATATAAACGAAAGCAAAAGGTTTGATCTACAGTAATCCTGTGGTGAATAAAACATACGGGTCGTAAACAAACAAATGTTACATCAAATATTAACCTATAGTAACATCTTTTTAGCAACTACAATGCAAGTTACAAAAACTCAGCAGCTCTTAAGTAAAATGATTGTTTTTCTTGTATTCATACTATGGTATATTTAAAATACATAGCTACCATTGTATCTAATGAATGTGTATGTAAGATGTGGGAGAGGTGTCCATATAGGACTTGTTGTCCTGTTCACCGATCCATATTCCTATATTTTATATTGAAATAAAATATTGTTTAAACCAGTGTAACAAGCAAAGCCTAATAACGTGATGTGCAGTTTGCCAGTTCTTATAACATGCCTTACTTCATTTGATTAAAAACGGTCGCCGTCTTAACTCCATGATAGCTGATATAGTCCACTACGTCATAAACCAGGACTATGTTTCAACTGATAATCGGTAGATTACCGCTAATTATGTCGTGGCCGACCGTCAAATTACAACTGTATAAAACCATCAGTGCTAGGTAATAATGCAGTACAGCTGCAGATCAATACGATTCTTTTTAAAGTTACTAAAAAGTTTTATTACTCTTTAAAAATAATAATTTAATTATTCTTAAATAAAGAATGTTTTATTTCAGTTTGACTCTCTTGACACTCACAGTTAAGCAACTGACCTTTTCTCTAATCCTGGTAAACAAAAGAGCTCCGCCACGTGAGTTTCTGAGAAGAACATACTGGCCAGGTTCATCCAAAAGTTGCAGCCTGTGTGGAAAAGCGTGATAGTACTTGGTGGTTAAGAAATGGTCTTACTCACGCGTTTTAATCCTTAAACCGCCTTTGAAATGAATCGGCTATGCAATAGCATTTTGCTATGTTTAATTGTAAATCGGTTGGCAGTAAAATGTAGATGATTCCTTTATCAATCCACTTTTTATAGGTGTACGTTTTAGTCGACACAAGCTTATAAGCGAGCCAAAGGTAGGCTCATCCACATCCGGTCGAGTACGGGTGAGCTCTATACCTACTAGCACTTTCCATCAGCTTGTTTCAAATTTCAATTCCTCAGATTAAGTTGTTTCTGGGAAGACATCTTATACCTATAACAGTTGGACTTTATCAGATATATTTTGATGTAAATGAACAAGTGGGCTACAACTCAAACTCCAGGGATCGGAAAATGAGTCAGAATCAAGTAAGATCAGGGCTAAGATGAACTCATAGCTTAACCAGTTAACTTGATGGAAACATAGAAAAGGACAAACTCTGTTCTCGAACCATTCTGGTCTGTTAAATCGTGTTACCAAATAAAAGGAGTTTGTATTAATATTTCCTCTGCTTCAAACCAACGGTTTGTGAGATTTGTTTCAACAGTAACAAAATGTATTATATGCAAGCAACTATGTAGCGCATCTCGACCACTTCGCGATAGCATGAGGTCAGAAGTCTTCCTTCAGGGCTCTGCATTGTTCTTACTTTCCAGCCCCGTCCGGTTGATGCAGCTCACCGCTGAAATGTGTCGAGGTCAACGCAAATTTCTAAGATATGAAACTATCTATCGATTGAAGAGAACTCAACAATGGATGATTAAATCTTTTTTTTGTGGACAGTTTTATGGCTTATTCCTATTCTTGATCTATACATTCGATTGGGTGTCAGGCTTTTCCTCTTACTAGTCAGCTGACCGATATGTGCTCTCGCATTGGCTAAAGCTCTGGAGGAAAGAAAAACATGGCAATCCTCGCCGCACCGCGCTCAACCGTATATATTCTTTACTACCATGCTTGTTAATTACACCGTGGAAAATATCCCAGAAAAAAAAACCACATTGGACGGAGACAATTACGATCTTATCCACGGTGTTCATCGATCGCTTGAACTGCCTACACTTCAAGTGTTTTTGCCACTGTAATTAAAAAGTAAAATAACAACTGGAATCGTAATAAATATTTTCAGGTTAATAACAAGTAGCGTAAAATATAAACATCTTTGGTCAGGAAAAGAGCAGGAGAAATATCGGGAAAGATCAAAGGAGTGAAATCACTGATAATCAACGGACAACTATACACACAATCTGGTGGAAATTGAAGAGAAAGAGGCATAACCTCGTCTCTTATAATATTCTGGTTTCTGAAGTAATTACTTAATAAAAGTTAAGTTGTAAAGAATAATAGATCGACTAGTTTGAGTTTTTGTGAGTTAGGTGCACGATTGGCTTTTCACGCACTTTCTCGCGTTACTTGTAATGAACAGGCTGTCAGCCAACGTGTTATCTGTAACGTCACGTGAGGTTTTACCTAGAATAAATTATAATAAATCCAATAGTGCACCTTTATGCTTTTTGTATTGTTCGTAGGTCTACTAACGTATGGCTATAAAAGTGTAGAAGTGGAGTTTAGGGTATGTGCCTTTGGTGGTGTAGATGTCTTAGTAGCATTGACTATCTCTCCTCCAGCTGTCTGGGATAGATGATACGAGATATATAACAGGAAGAGGAACAGAGCGAACATATGGCACGTGACCTACATACTTTGACCACGACTGAAGCAAAAATCTATAATAACAAACGTACAAGATACGTCTGTGGCTGCAAGTAGATATGGAATTTCTTATAAACAGATTCTAACGTCATTATCCACTGTTCGGCCATGGTTATAGGTACCGTTATGGGCACGTACTGTGACTTACAATGACCATGTGGAGAAGGTTTGTTAAAACCCAAGTTACTTCCTGTTTAATATTAATTGGTTAATTTATTATTATGACGAGCTTGTCAATTCGATAAAAAAAATTTCATACGACCGTATACATCACATGCCACATTTAAGGATAGAACGTTTAATCGGATATTATTTTGTTTTACTATAATGTTTTAGAACATTTGCCGACAATTGCTTCCCGTGAACATCAAATAGATTGCAAAAATCACCAACATATCCCATTAGTATTGCGTGCGAAAGTTCTTGCCCTGATAGTGAAATAACCTTGAGTATACAAAGGAAAATAAAAACAAACAAATTATATTAATAAATAAATACTTGTATCCATATGTTACTTCAATTATCGATTAAACAATTTTTAATTGGTAAACCCTGTTCTAAGATGTGGGGAGGCTCAACTTATCATCGACTCGTGAGGAAAGCCACTAACTGGTCTGAACAGTTCTGATTTTGGAATGTGCCTGTCACTTGTCCATGATTTGTTTTGACATGGTTTTTGAAACAATAACCCAGACTTATGGTTATTTCACTCATATGCATGGCGGTGTGTCAGCATAATGGACGAACTAAACCAATCTCAGCGTCAATGGCGACAAACAATGACAGTACAGGACGATCACAAGGAAAAACGAAAAACACCACAGCAGAGCAGCTTCTTGTTGCCCTTTATCCTGGACGCACCAGTGCTCCCTCTCTCGCCCGCGGTTAGCGTATCTGCTTACTGATCCTACTTCGATGTACCGTCCACAAGTTCGAGTCTGTCTGTCGACCATCAGGTTTATAAGTGAGTCACACGGCATGGCGTCGTCATATGAGCCCTTGGGTACAACGTTCAACACAAATCAAACAAACAAACAATCTTCTTTTAAGTCGGAGGGTTGATGCATATTGACACCGCTTCATGGTTTAAAAAACACGCTTACCCCGTAAATATAACAAACATTTACTCTAAAACTGATATAAAGTAGCTTTAAAAGCTGCAAACGTTTTTTTGACCAATCACAAATGAGCAGTTTGTGGTGTGGAAAGTGTGGTAGTTTTGTTTGGAACCGACCGTGAGCTAGGTTGGCTGTTAACACCAGTGTATCAACGTCTGAAAAGCTTCCCTGGAAAAAAAGTAAGATGTAAAACTAATAACATAGAAACTGTTTTAAAAAAATCACAAGATGTTTATCTTTATTTGCGCTTCAACCAAACATCAATACGAACACAGATGTAACGATGCGCATTAATTGACATAGCCTAAAGTACTAACATTAAAAATGGCTAATCAAAAAAGTTACCAGGAGCCAAAACTAAAACAAACAAAACAGTAGTCATGTGGCCACCAGCATAAATACATTAGAGTTGAGAAAGGTGTAAACATAGAATGATTGACATGTTGATAGTATTCGCAAGTTTGATGAGATATTAAATGTGCCCATAGAAAAGTAATCGTTTCTTCGCACAACTACTTGAAGTTACGAGACAAAATCTCAAAACAAAAACTAAAAAAAGTATGAACAGTTGATGTTCAATATGCAAATTTGTCATGACAACAGTTTCTACTCAGATTATCTGTAGCATTGTCGAAACTAGCACAGAACACAATCTACAAAAAAAAAGACCAAATTAAAAGCGGACTCAAAAGATACAGCCACGAATGTTAAGGACGACTCAAGCCTGAGCCGCTTATATTGTAAGGCGCTTCAACCAATAACTTTCCGTTGTCAGAGAAATAAGCCTTGACTGTTGTTGGATCCACCATTTCAGGCAGCTGGAACTCTCTGCTCATCTCCTTTGTGGAAGAACGATTGCCGATTCGTTCCTCTCGCTTAGCAGACACTAACAATTTTTTATCAACAGTTTTAACTGTAAGATCCTCTGGTTTGAAATCTTCAATATCAACCTCCACTTTGTATTTCTTTTCTGTCTCCAAGGAGACGGGTTGACTGCGTGAGGTGGCAATCGGCATGCCACTGAATTGTGTGTCCATCGTATGGACCCGCGGACTGTTAGCACTAGAGGTATTAATGGTGGTGGATTGGTACCTTGGACTCGGATTCGCCTGAAGACGAGACGAATTCACATCCTGGATCTGAGAGTATTGGGGCACGGGCATCGGTGCTTCCAGCAGAAGGTAACCATCAGGGGTCATTGTACATTGTAAGGCTATAGGATCTACCTCTTTAGGAACCGCCACCTGTCGGTTATATTCACGGGTGATCTTGGAACCACCGTCTTGAGACTCCTGTCTCGCCTGAACATGGACTGTATGAGAATCTGTTTTTACATTCACTTCCTCCGGTTTAAAATTTTTCACATCGAATCTGGCTCTAAACACAGGCTGTCCATTTTGGTCCCTCTCAATCACACCCCTAGCATCGTCCGAATTTTCCGAAAACCTGGAAACGCCTCCTAAATTATCAGTTTTACCCGAGGCCGTGGGTTTCGACGTAAAAAAGTCCTTACGCATTCTCTCTATCTCCCCTTCCCACTCTTTTCTTCGTCTATCCATATCTCTGTGTAAATCACCGAATATATCTGTATCTCGGTCCTCGAAGCCTAGATGGTCACGGTAAGCTGGTACTCGAGACATCTTACCCAAGCACAAGGGAGACCGTCAATGAATACCTAGAACAGATAAAGATAATTGTTTCAATCTAGAATATGAAAAAAAACAACATTTTATATCAATAACATGTAACTCTTTGTTGAATTTCCGTTTATTTATTTCAAACTTCCATCATTAGTGAAAGATCACGAACAGATAAGATAATTGGTTCCTTATAGACTATGAAATATAAGACCATTTTATATCAATACCTCGGAATTCTTTTTATTTATTTATTTTTATTCACTCTCCGGTCACAAGTGAAAGACCATAGAGGTCTTAAACCCTGTTAGCAACACATGGCTGGAAATGTTTTGCTTTGCTGGGAATGGTTTCAGTTGCAACGAAATACATCTAATTAATAACAATAAGTGCTCCATCTCGTATATCGAAATACAGATCTTATTACACATGTAGTATACATATATACAGATGAATTTTGTTTAAATACGTTGTATCCCTGACGCGACAGAGCCAATCATAGCTAATAAGCCATGATTTTGGAATAAGTAGTAGCGAACCAGACGTGGATTTAATTAGTATACTAGGACCTGTACTATCTGAGAATTCGGCAGGATCGCTATCATTTCAGATTGCACATAATCATTTTCCACAGAAACATATTTTACCGCTATGTAAAACTAAATAAATTGAATACAGCATGCGTCTCAACATATCATAAAGAATAAAATACATTACGTCGAATGAGTCTTCCTCTGGTAAAGAACCAAGCACGTTTTTTAAGACAATCGAATGTCCATATCTGGGGTTAATAGATATACCTTCTCTGTGAAGAGATTTGCTAGTAAGTCAATGCCATTTAATGGCACAAGTGTCTCTCATTTGACGTAAAATAGCCAAAAGAAACGGTTTTCTAGTTAAGGATGTGAAACATTTCACACATGTACAGAAGCTAAGCGTTTCCCCGTGTGTACGCCTATTTCTGTAGTATGTTGGGACAGTTAAAACGAAAGCCATGAAGCATAAATGTAATTTTCTGTGTCTCCCACATCAAACCAAAGTCCCGGAATCGTATGTTATTAGATTTTTAAAAAAAGATCAATATACTATGGATCTATTTTACCTAAGTTACCAACCTCCAAAGTCTACGTTTGTTTATAAAAATAATTTTTAAAATCAGTCAAATATAAAAAGGTTTAAATAATTGCCAGTTTTTCGATTTTTATCATACATCATTGTTGATATCATTATTTTTTTACTTTCCTGATTTTGTTTTAATTCGTCGTGGCCCCTTTTCCAAGTTTCTGATACAAATTTTAAGGTTTTCCGCTTTTGACTAACTTATATGCATGGGGTCATAGCCAGATGCAGATTTAAAGTAGGAAAACTTTATCAACTTTATTCTTTATTTGTTAAACTCTGCTTAGTGAATAAGTGCGAAAGGGTATATTCTACGCACATATATGTCGCTCTTACGCTGACTGCGTTCGGTGCAAAATCGACAGTAAATTCATATAAAACTCTACAGTCCAGTCTAGTCGAGCTCGTACTTCTCAGGCGAAGCATTGTTATACCAACAAGAGCGACGGCGCGACCCTACTGGAACAACTGAGTGTCAGTGTTTGGAATACTTCCAAAGCATTTCCAAGTGAACATCGATTTAAATCAGCTTAATGACTTAACACCATTTGTGCACATTAATATATTTTATCCATGTCTGGAATAGTTGTCCGATATATAGGTTGGAGTATTTTATAAATACGTTGGGAAGTATTTTCATAGGTTGGCAAACTACGACAACCAATGTAGAGAACAAATGCTTAATCTTAATACGCGGAGGGTTGTGAGGGAGCTTCATGTTGCCCTGGTGCTTTCAGAGGTAAAGGGACAACATGAAGCCGATCTGTTTGACATGTCTTTTAATTTCTTCCTGTAATTGTCCTGTATTTGTCCTATCTTGTCTTTCTTCGCTACTAGTGTGGTTTCTTTCACCAATCGGGCCGGCACGTCGTCATGTGAGTGAAATAACCTTAAGTATAGCGTTAACCCCCAGCCAAAACAAAAAAAGCAATGTTAATACAACACTTGAGACCTTAGCGGAATCGTTCTTAATATTTATGGTCACACTTGAAAGAATTAATATAACGCTTAAGCTATTAGCGGAGTCAATTAATCATAAAGCGATTCTTTGGTATGACGAGCTTCGTCGTATAACATACGTGTTATATTTACAATCATGGGCCTTAAATTCATATCTATAGCATAGCGGTGGCTGGAATGTAAAGCTATTTCTAGCATTGTAAATAATACATTTCGATCGAATAACATACCATTGAAATATGAGTTTGTTAAATAGGTGCTCATCGCCTTTGTGATACACTAGATAATTATGGCTTTTGCTGATAGACTGATATGTAGTCTTTGGATTCGAAATCCAACTTTATTTCACATCAATATTTACAATACTAAAACAAAACCTAAGGCAATATAAATAAATATGGGTAAAGCACCAGATGTCAATAGTTTTAACATGCAAAACTTTTGTTTAAAAGCAACCCTTTGCTGTAGTCATTTTAATAACATTGCTCGTTGTAAGCTGTGTGATATCAGCATATCACACAGTCAGGCACTGAAATATCTTAAATCTAACTTTATAAAGCTTAACAATATCTAGGTAACATTTATATATAGCTACCACGTTTCGCTATCCAATACAACATTATGTGGCGCATATTTGAAAGTTATTAAATCGATAAAGACTAATCAGGCAGGAGTATGCAGTTGACATGGCCGTCTGCCCTAACTGCAATTGGAGTCATCTGTTTTTACTTGAAAGATAGAAGCTTACTAGTAGACCTTATCGTTTGGACCAAAAATACATAGGTCTACAGACGATGGTCGTTGGATAGAGTCTTGTAACATGGGGAAGCTCTTACCTGCTAATCAAAGTACTTGAGAATGGGAGTTACAGCCAGGAACATGCATTAAGCTAACGTCCTGAATCATAGTACCATAGAGAACAGTTAACATGATGTATACAGACATGTGTGTGTAGAACTTAGTGCCTATGTTTCTAGCAAGCTCCAGGAAGGCGTTTAATCGGCATCCATCGACAGGCGGCGCTGCGCCATCTAAATATAGCGCCCTCTGCTGGTTTAGCACTACCAGCTGGGACGTACAAATGCTTCGGTCGTGTGTCCCTGATAAACTAAGCATTCATTCCATATGATACTCCAGTTCTCACCATTATATACTGAAGTACGACTAAGGCTGTAAGCTGCATACAGACAGGCATAGAACATTTGGTCGGCTGGATAAAGAGCATTTTTATGTCGGGATTACAAAATAGACTACAGAATCTCCCAAGTATTAAGCTATGCTCAGAAAACTTAATTTCAATCAGCTTTAATCCTTTAATCTTCCTTCTGAAGATCATTCATCAATATATTCTTCATCAACAGAACAACAAACGTCACAGCCCTGTCAGCTGTGACCATTATTAGTAGTATAAAACTTCGCATATTCATCATGAAAATATATTTATGTTTATATCTAAAAGCACTATAGCATGTAGTTAATAAAGTCATGTTATCAAAGTATTCTATAACAAGGCAATGCATTGTGTGTTACACAGTACAAGAAAAGAGTGAATGTTGATCGAAACATGCCTTATTACACCTAAATGCCTACCATAAATCATATTATATTCGGGTCAGTGAACACCAATCAAATGCTGTCAACGGTTCGCCGTCTTAGCGGCCAATCTAGTTTCGGAAAATAAGACGCTTTGTTAAATACCACAATTTACCCCAGTGAGTATAAAGGCGCCAATATAGAACTTTTCAAAACCGAACATAAGCCGAGCAGATGATATCTCTGCACCTTAAAAGCGTAGGGACTCAAATGAGATATAACACTAAATATCAATGTTATTAACATTCCACGTCTTGGTTAAATCAGAAAGGCTCTACATTACGTACATGTTATATGATCTGCGTTGTCTCACATAACACGATAAAGATGGCTTATGTGTCAAAACTTATACACATAAGTATATTTTAACTTCCCTCGCCAAGATAATAAATAACATAAATATTAACATCTGACAAACGCATAAAATTACGATTATAGAGGGCAGCAAATTATTACGATCTGATCATGCTGATAAGAATAAAGAACAGTTTATTTTGAATAAAGCAAGTTAAAATAAATCTGACGGAAATTGGTCAGTAATAAAAAACTTTGACTTGAAAGCCACTTTAGCACTTTGATACATCTTATTTGGCGAATTGAGTAAGATGACCGTAAAAGAGAGAATTAGAATTAGCTAACGTTGCAATGTTTCAATCTGAGCCAAGCACAGATTAGCAGAATGAAGCAGTCTGTTAGTAACACGAAATTATGGATAAACGACTTTTGTATGGCGATAAAATATGTTGGACTCTTTGATCTCAAAACATTAAAGTATCCTCCATCACCAAAACCTGAGGATAAAAACAGGAAAACTGGCTGTGTTTGATGAAGAATGATCGATAGTAATTTGCCAACCGTATGAGCAAACATAGGGGGGTCACATGAAATCGTTCAATAATCCTTATGTCGGACTGACCTATAAGTGTAACTGCCCTTCAGCACGCGAATACAATGCTGTGTTAGGCTAAAAGACCGGGCAACAGAACGACATTGCTGATTCAACCTATGTAATAATATACTCGAGAGTTACGATCTGCGGTTTGTTAGGAACAAAGCGATTTTGTAGTTGAATATGGTCGAGACAACCCGAAGTGAACTATATATTGTACTTGCCCGCAAATTGATGTTTCTCAACAGGCACATCGAAGCACCAACTCGAACAACAGAGAATCCCCCAAGTGGATAGACTTAAACTTTAGATAGTCATCTATATAAAGTGCCAAGAGGAATTGAGTCTAATGTTTTTCCCTGAAGTTTCGTCTACTGAAGATACACCTTCAACTGGATTTTCAAACCACTGTCAACAATAATTTAAACCGATCGCTACTATTTTCGACACAAACTGTCCGAACTGAAGTTAATCGAAAGTCGTTATTGGTAACTGAGATCACATCGACATACGGTAATAACCACTGTATGGCAAACACAAAAATCAAATGATAATCTTACGGTGATACGCGTATTTGTTGAAGACGAAAATGGTAAAAAAAAAAAGTCAAACGCGAGATAGTTGTCTGTTAACGCAAAACCTAGAATTCTCAAATGATTCTAATACGGCAATGGATTTAACAGGCAAAATGTTCCATTTACCCCAGCTGGCCGTCCACGCATGTGTAAAACGATACTTGTATTTCATGCCGAGTTAATCATACCATCTAATTGAGTTATGTTTCCAGTAGATGCATAGTTCTGTATCTCTTATAGTCTATCAAACAATATAGCCTTATTTAGAGATACAGAGTTAAAGTGAACATAACTGAATAATTTCAAGTTTTTTCACTTACTGGCTATAATGGATTCAATTAGTACTGTCTAATAATATTTGATATACACATTTTATATGCCAAACGAGACTTGGAATCGCCCATTACTATAAGACAAGTAAAAAGTACGGAAATACGGTTCAACTATCTGTTGCCAACCTTCCATTTTTCTCTCTTCGACCCTGATTGTAGACTTGAAATTTTAGCAGAAGGGCCTGTAACTTCCCCTTTTAGTCACCTATTAAAATGATATATAATTTATTCGATGGGGGTATTAAACCTGTATTTAGTCGGTCAGTTTATTTAATTCAAGATATGAGTGCTACTTCAAATTCCGAAGTAGGGCCATTACACAAATTGGGACGTTAAAATTCTGTATATATTTCCAGTTGTCTATAAGATGGGTTTTTAACATACAAGTTGTGTATATATAGTTGTGTATATATATATGTACGTATCTAGATCACAGCGATTTACACATTTCTATGAATTTTCTCTGTTATGCTGTTCTGTATATATGCAGTTCCACAGGATTTAAGCTACGGACAAGTGAACTAGAAAATCAACCTGATTCCCCACAGAGAGGCATTCTGCAGAGTAATGAAGACGGGTCGCCTGGGAGATATCACGCATGGCCCTCAAAGACATCTTCAACCGGATATCAACTAATCTCAGTTACCATTCCCCGGGTTATTATATGACTCAACTCTTTGAAAATGGCTATTTATGTTCCATTGCTAATACTATGAGCTCACGGCTGATTTGCGAACAGATATGACGGTCCTAGAAACACACAGTTATAATTATGTCCCGAGTAATCTGCTCTTCATGTTGAGCGGAATGGTCAAAGATTGAGACTATCTCTTGTCTGCCGACATTCAGAAATATATCCTCCATAGCAATACATAGAAACATTTTTTTATAGACTATATAGCATGCCCGTATATTGGCTAGCGGTTGGGAGGGACTGAGCTTACTGTTGCCCTGGTGCCCTTAGAGCTAAGGGACAACAGTAAGGTGGTGCGTTTGTGATGGCTCTGTATCGCGTCTAATGATTGCCATGGCGTATCTGTTTTCCTTGCCAGTGGCTTAGTTTTGTTTGTTTGTTTGATTGGGGTTTAACGTCGTACTCAAATGTATTTCACTTATATGACAATGGGTGAAGGAAACCACCCTCGACACCACTGGCAACAAACAAAGACAAGAGGTGACAAATACAGGACAATAACAGGGCGCAATACAGACACCACAAACAGATCGGCTTCCTGTTCCCCTTTAGCTCTGAGA